>JAUMHN010413411.1:0-14119 GCA_032360265.1 Heliamphora ciliata
TTTTTGAGAACATAAATGTTTCTGCCCTGAACTTTGGAATGCCATAACTCAATGTAGAAAATTGATCTAAGCATGTTATTTATGTAAGAATTTATTGTTTTATGTTTTCTTTCATCCAATGTTGGTTTTAACTCATTTTCATAACCAGAACTCAAAATATTACCATTTTACCAAAGTGTGCCATTTTTCGACCAATCAACACTACTGACTTGGAAACCCTATTTTAAAATGCGATCCAAACTTTGGTCAAAAAATGAAAGTTGTAGATAACATGTATATCTATCTACCCGCCAAGAATTAGAAAAAATATTGAGTTTTGATTGGTCACAACCCCATTGAAATTCTCTGTTGAGTTTCAGCCCTCAAGGGACACTTCTGTCACATATTTTTATATAACTCAAAACCCCTATTTTTAGTGACCCATTCCAAAAGTGGTCTACATGAACATTGTAGCTAACATATTGAGGTTTCTGTTGCCCAGAAATCATACCTTAAATCCTCGGTATGATATCCCAAAACTGCTTCAAACCCTCTATCCAAAATCGGCTCTGCTGATTTTTTACGTGTGTTAGAACCTACTTTTTAAAATGACCAAAAAATCTAACTTGTTGCAAACAACTATCCTTAGTTCTAAAAATAAAAATTGGAGGGGACTTGCTGGACTAGAATATACTAAAAAATGGGCTCATTTGGACTTGATATGATACCCCAAAGCTGAGACCAACAGAAGCATATTTTTGGTGAAATCTTGACAAAAGTACTGAACCGTTTTTGCTTAGGATGTTTTGTTCACTCTTTTGCCTTAGGTTTTGGCCTTGGTGTTAAACATGAGAGCTGTAGGAAATATTTTTATCTAAATGGTGTATAAAAATCATAGCTCGCTTCTAAGTTTAGGACATCCCTGGTTGCCATTTGTTTGAAAATATTTTGGGATGTATTCCCCTTGTACACCCTGAGTGCGTCCCCAGTGTTTAAAATGATTTTGGTTTATACACCCTGAGTGCGTCTCCGGTGTTTGAAATTGTTTGCGGATATTTTTTAGCACCATGGGTTCATCGCTAGCACTCTTGTTTTGGTAAGTTAGACTTTGGGTTGATACCAAGCGAGCATCCTAGTCCTAAAATGAAAGGCAACGACAATAAGTCCCTTTATAGCAACGACAATAAGTCCCTTCACGGTAATGACAATAAGTCCCTGAAGCAATATATGGCAATGATAATAAGTCCCATCATGGCAATGACAATAAGTCCCTTGTGAAATGAAAGGCAATAACAACAAAGTCCCATCACGGCAATGACAATAAGTCCCCGAGGCAGCAATGATAATAAGTCCCATCACGGCGTTGACAATAAGTCCGTGAGGCGGCAATAACAACAAAGTCCCATCACGGCAATGACAATAAGTCCCTAAGGCGGCAATGGTAATAAGTCTCATCACGGCAACGACAATAAGTCCTTGAGGCGGTAATGATGATAAGTCCCTGCAGGCAATACCAATAAGTCCCAAAGTGGAACTCCTGCTTTTATTTCTGATGAATGTCTGGTTGTACACTTGCATCACATACCTGTACACTTATTCTTATATATGCTTGTCATGCTGTAACTATAGAATTTGTCTGTCTCTTCGACTATAAATTGGATTGGGTGTTATATGGTATGTGTTGTGGTGAATTTTGTACCGTCATATTAGTTAGAAGGTTAGAGTGTTTTGCTTCTAGGCCTTGGCTCATGGCATTCGTGTCACAGATGAGGAGGAGTTCTTGGAGGAAGTCATCCCCGATAGAGAAGGAGAGTTGAAAGAACAAGGTGAGTTCCAAGAGCACGTGGATCCCGCTGATACGTTCTGAGGAGTCGAGACCCCTTCTTTTGTTCTTATATTCAGTTCTCACGTGCTTGGTGTAATGTTTGAAATTTCTTGGTAAAATTGTAATACTTAGTATTTTGAATGGTTCTAAACTCCTTTACGATGTAATAACTAACGTATGTAAATATGAATGAATGGCTAGAATATCCCTTTATTTATATTTATGTATGTCCCGATGTGCCCAGAGGACGGGGCGTCACAGTTGGTATCAAAGCTTAGGTTTAGTGAACCTTCAGGCCTTGGATTATGGGAAACCATGCATTTTATCGCGTTAAAACTTTGTAGGAGGCATTGTATTAATTATTATTATCATCTATACATTATAAGAACTAAAATATGATGCGTCTAAGTCTTATAGTGAGTCGTGTTAGGACACTACCAAGTTTGGGAACAGCAAGGAATCTACATACAAAGGACGAGTAAGGGCATCAAGATCGAAGAATCGGAGATTCATACAACATGTTATTCTATTTTAAGGGGGGGCTAGACAGGAGTACGCACTAGGAGAAATTTTAGATATCACATCGAGAGACTCCGTTAGAACCCCACGACTTCATCCTTATAAGTCCTTTTCTCATTTACCCTAAGCTCTGGTGTCAACTTTTTTTGAAGTTCTTTTGCATGTCCTTCCTTCTTATATCATCAGTCCTCAACGGTACCGTCAAGTGTCGTTCGTCGGTAACTCACATGCACCCAAGTCTTGTTGATAACCCTAATAGAAATTTAATCCCAGAAGATATCCTTGTCCTCAAATTTTCATGCCTCGATAATGACCGATATTCGCATTTGATTCTCCTCTGATTCAAGTCATCATCTATGAACTAACTCTTCTCATGTAGAAGTCGATATCAAATCTTTGTTAAGTACCCGTTCCAAACATTCAACATTAATAAATTTTTTTCCATCGTTCACTTCTCTCGATCCTGAAACCACAATTTGTTATAGTGATTTTGTGAATTCTTTGTACACTCTTGAAATCTTTACCTGGGAAGTAGACTTGGATACTTGAATTGAAGTACGTTAGGTTGGTGTAACTTCAGGATAAATATCTAGTTTGGCTGCCCCTTTTACTTAAACATCTCTTCCATCATAATCTAATTGTACTAGATTAGTTCCGGGGACACTTGTTCAAAGTATTGTTCATTGTCCTCCACTTATTCTCCTACATTTGAACCGCAAATGATCAATCAATTTGTGCTAATGGAAATTGCCTTAACCACGACCATTTAACCTCACCCAACCTATCTTTGAACCTCCTGGGTTCCACCCTAAGGCGTTCTAACCCCGTGCATGTTTTTGACTGTCGACCTTCAAAATCTTGCCCCATAGATCTTTGAGTAACAACAATTGTCAGGATATTACGTCATTAGGCCTTAGCACTTCCACGGGAAACTAAGACGATGCACGAAAACCTCTTAACACCTCTTCAAGCGTGAAGCAGATTTCTTCTTCATGTCATGGTTTAAAATACCTATCAACGTCTGCGTTTAGCAAAGTTTTGGAGATCAAGACTCCTGTTTGCAAGAATGGTTAAGCAAGAGCTTATTCAACTAACTATATCTTTTCAAAGGTCCCAACAAATGGAACTATGCCATTAGTAATCTAAAGTTAGAAATGACAGCTTCACACCAAGGGATTCACAGCACCACCATATCGCACAATTCAAACTTCTCCAGACTAGTTCATAGCTGACCCACCCATCCGATAAACCAAGAAGTAAAAGATTCATACTGGTAGTAAGAAAGTGAAAAATGAGAAATAGCCTCAAACTCATGATAACCTTAGTACGCTAGCAAAGGAGGTACATCTAGGTACATTGATAATCACGCCAGCCTTCCCACCAAAATGTTAGAGTCTGGGTTTTTGCCATCACTATCAAAGAACGAAGAATCTTGATCACAACAATGAATGTTTGGACCTTGATGAACAATTAACCACCAAGTCACAATGGATCACATGACTACGTAATTACCACAACAATACCTTTTGTCATGTTCGTTTTACTATAGAATGACCAACTGCCTGAGAAAACGATCCAGTTATTGGAAGAGACATTCAAACCCAATGTTATAGCACATCAAGAACATACGATAGAGGCCAAGAGGAATAGAGCAACCTTTGAAAAGACTAGAGAGAAAATGAAAGCATATGATTACAGACTTCATCATCAGGATTATCAAGATCACCTCAAGGACCGGTAACTCTTTAGTTAAATAATTCAAGGATTTGGGTGCCAAGGAGTTTGTGGAAATAGAGAGTCCCATTAACGCTGAAGATTATTTGAGGGGTGGAGTGCACATTTTAGACAGACTGAGTTATTCACATAGTAGATTCTTAAAGTATCAGTTTGTATTCGTTTGGCATCTAGACTGTGTAACTCTTATGGAGTTAGTATTCGATTTCTGTTGTGGTATTGATGTGAGTCGCAAAGAAGTTGCTTCCGAAAATCTTTTATGATGTGACTTGTTAGAGCAAGTTTGTTTAGATTAGTGAGTAAATATTGCTGGTATAGAGAAGGAATTTTTTTATGAGAGCGTGTGAACTCTATGTATAAGAAGTTGAAAGATGATATAATTTTGTTGTTTTTGGTGAAATTGCGTAGCAAATCAATGTGAGTATGTAGAAGGAATAAGTGTTTGGATGAGAAGAGTGGAAGCATAAGTAAGACTATACGGATTCATGGGTATGTTGTTTTTGTAATTGGCATTGAGTGAATCGAGTGTCTTAGTAGAATGTGGGTAAGATAAAATAATTAAAGTGTGAAAATGGTTCTTGATTTGATTATGTGGCAGAAAATGTGTGAAGGGATTGAGTGATAATGATAAGGGATTTCAAAATCAGGAGTTAGTACTGTTCTGTTAAAGGATTGTAGGGTGGATGGCATGTACGTGAAGGAAATATGTGATGAGGTTGTGATTGGTTTCATATGGGTAAGCATATATCTAGAGAGCATTTAGTCTGTGTGGTATGTTTAGCCCTAGAAATACATTAGGTTCAAGCGACGGTATTAGTCTTGTTGGTCGTAAGGCTAGAGTGGTTCAATACAAAGTGGTGATGTGATTTCAAAAAAGTAATCGTAAGTCGATCGGGAAGTAGTCTTCGAAGTACGTTTGAATGTGGCAATGAGCTGGTTTTCAGTAAAGTGATAGTCCTTCCAGACAGAAGTGAAGAATGTTTGAAATGAGTTTTGGTGATGGGCTAGTTTAGAGACATATGATCATTTGTGGAAGTCGTACTCGATGTAAGTTGTGTTTTGGAGCCAACGTGTTCTCAATGATAGACTGGGGCCATGATACCATAAATTGAAATTGCGAAAGTTAGATATACCCAAGACTTTCTTAAGGACTCGTTACAAATATTATAAATTTGTGGTGTTGCCTTTCGAGTTAACGAATGTACCTGTTGTGTTTATGGACCTGACGGATCGAGTGTTCAAAAGTTTTGTAGACCAATTTGTAATTGTGCTGATAAATGATATTCGGTTATATTCTCGGAGTGAAAAGAAACACAAGAAACATTTGAAGATTCTTTGTAGATCCTGAGAAAGCACAAGTTGTATGTCAACCTTGGTAAGTGTGAGTTTTAGTTGGACTTGGTGATATTTTTAGGAAATATTATATTTGGAGAAGAAACTCAAGTGGACCCAACAGAAGTAGAAGTAGCAATTAATGGGAAGAGGCTAACTAGCGTAATAGAGATACAAACTTTTTGGGGCTAGCTGGTTATGTGACATGATCCTTGAAGATTTAGTAATAATCAGTTTAAGATGTTAGTAGGACAAAACAACCATTACTCTAAGTGCAGAACATATGGGCTCGACCTTATCCACACATGCAATAAAGAACAAATCAAGTAAACAAGGACATAATTTTGGAGAACGAGAAGGCACAATGATAATAAATCATCCTTAACCTTCCATACGATGAAGTACATGGCAAAATTTTGGGGACAAAATTTGTTTAAGGGGGGTAGTTTGTAACGATCCGGTACAGACCCTAGTTGTGATAACCCGGTTAATAATGACCCGTGTAAAGACCCTGTTCGGACCCTAGTATTACTGACGGATAGTCCACGAGACCATAGAACCCAGAAGAAGTTCAAAATCCTAACTCGAATCAAAAACCCTAAGTTTGACTCGGAAACCCTAAAAATGTCCAAAACTCAAGCAACAAAACCTTAGAACCCGGAGAGTCTCTTAACATTCTAAATGAAGTAAATATCATGAAATAATGTGTTAAAAATCAAAAATTCTAATAAATAGGGTAAAATGACCGTTTTGCCCCTAGTACAGTAAAAAGTCTTAAAAATCTAATTTTTGACACATGGATATCTTAAATTAAGGATTTAAGTTTAATTAAGTAGAAAAGGATAAAATAACATCAAAAATGACAAAAATATCCCTTAGTGGCTAACAACCTTGGGAAGTGTGCCAAAAGTGATTTTTTGCTTTCTTTTTTGCTTAAAATGATGATAAATGTATTAAATTAAGCCTTATGATGATCCAATACTTGTTGAACAAGTAATATATATAATAATATAGTGTTACAGGTTAACAAAAGTAAACAAATCATTATTGAAGTTTATACACAACAAAATAAGTCAAAAAGTCATATATTGTCAAAATAGCTTGATTTGACTTAAAAGGCTACATCTATTTAATCAATTGCTATGAAAACTATGATAATATATGAAAATACTATATTTTTCATAAACATATTAAAATAATAAGTCTCAGTAGAAAAAGACAAAAAAAAATATCAAATTGACTTTTAATGCATTTTCTTACACAATAGGAGCACAAAAATCGAGAAAAACCCCTTGATTGATGGGGGATCAGATTTTTGTCCCCCAAACTGAACCCTAGCTACATTCATCTTCTCCATACCTGAATTTAGCCCCAAAAAAATTAAATCAACTCAAATCAAACTCAAGTCACATTTATGAAAATGAAGAAAAAGGACCCTTTTTGGTAATTTATGTCCCCCTTGTGTCCTCTAGCCTTTGCCTATATAAACCAAGCAAAACACCCACTTCTTTCCTTCATAATTTCGTGCAAGAGAGGTGAGGGAGCAGACCTTCATTACTCTTGAGTGTTAAGGTGAGTTTAAGGGAGAAAAAGGAAGGAAAATGAAGGAATCAAGGAGATTTTCGAAAGCAAAGTCCATATCCATCCTCCACCATCTTTTGATCTCTCAAACAAGTAAGTAAAACCTCTAAACCTTGTGTCTAAGATCTCACAAAATATCTCCCAACACATCCCTTTAAACATTCCAAGAACCAAGAACTGAAATCAAACCGAAAAGGCATCGTAGTTGGAAATTAGGGGCTGTTTCATTTGTGAACGATATAAGATGTTGTTGTGTATTGTTATTTTTTAGTTTGATGACTTCTAAGTATGCTGGAGCCTTGATATTAAATTTTAAAACACAAGCATGCAAAGAAATGGAATAAAAACTTGACATGACATAAGTAGAAGACTTGGACCATAAGAGACTTGATTTTTGAGAACATAGATGTTTCTTCCCTAAACTTTGGAATGCCATAACTCCATGTAGAAAATTTATCTAAGCATGTTCTTTCTGTCCAGATTTATCTTTTTATGTTATCGTTCATCCAAAGTTGGTTTCAACTCATTTTCATAACCAGAACTGAAGATATTACAATTTTACCAAAGTGTATCACTTTCCGATCAGTCAACACTACCGACTTAGAAACCCTATTTTAAAATGAGATCCGAACTTTGGTCAAAACATAAAAGTTGTAGATAACATGTATATCTATCTACCCACAAAAAATGAGAACAAAATATTGAGTTTGGATACGACAAAACCACTTTGAAAATCTCTATAGAGTTTCAGCCCCGAAGGGACACTTCTGTCACATATTTTTATATAGCTCAAAACTCCTAATTTTAGAGACCTATTCCAAAAGTGGCCTACCTGAACATTGTATCTAGCATATTGAAGTATTTTTTACCCAAAAATAAAACCTTAAATCCTCGGGATGATATCCCAAAATTGCTTCAAACCCTCTGTCCAAAATCGGCTCAGCAGAGTTTTTGCGGATGATAGAACCTACTTTTTAAAATGGCCAAAAACTCTAACTTTTTCCAAACAACTACCCTTAGCTCTAAACATGACACGTATAGGGGACCTTTTAAACTAGAACATACTAAAAAATGGGGTCATGTGGACTTGATATGATATCTCAAAGCCGAGCCCAACAGAAGCATGTTTTTGGTGAAATCTTGACAAAAGTGCTGAACCATTTTTGGTTAGGAAGCTTTGTTCACCCTTTTGTCTTAGGTTTTTACCTTGGTGTTAAACATGAGAGTTGGAGAAAATATTTTTAGCTAATTGGTGTATAAAAATCATAGCTCGATTCTAAGTCTAGGACGTCCCTGGTTGCCATTTTTTCAAAAATATTTTGGGATGTATTCCCTTGTACACCCTGGATACGTCCCTGGTGTTTGAAATGATTTTGGTTTATACACCCTGGGTGCGAGTAAGGCAACGATAATAAGTCCCTTCACGGTAATGACAATAATTCTTGGATAGAGTGATTCCATACTTGAAAGGGAGAAATCTTTTCTTGGAATACTGCATACTAAAACGAGTAAGGACTGTATCGATATAAGTGGCTTGTGATAAGCCTAGCATCCTCTGTTTTCGATCTTGCATAAGCTTGATCCCAAGGATGTGACTAGCTTCTCCCAAGTCTTTCATGTCGAATTGGCCGGATACCATACTTTCACCTTAGATAACACCCCCACATCATTTTCGATGAGCAAGATATCATCCACGTAAAGTACTAGAAATGCCATCACACTTCCATCACGCTTATTGTAAACACGGGACTCATTAGGGAACTAATCAAAATCATAAGACTTATTGGCCTGATCGAACTGTAACGACCCGGTTCAGACTCTAGTTGTAATAACCCGGTTGATAATGGCCCGTGTAAAAACCCCACCCAAACCCTAAGTGTTAGTGACAGATAACCCATGAAACCATATGTAACAACCCTGCTCAGACCCTATCATTAGTTACACATAGTCCACGAGGCCATAGAGCACGGAAGAGGTTCAAAATCACTTGAAAACCCTAAGTTCAACCCGAAAATCCGAAAAAGGTCCAAAACGCAGGCAAAAAAATCATAACACCTGGAGAGTCTCCCATCGTTCTAAATTAAGTAAATATCATTAAATAATAAATTAGAAATCAAAAATCCACGTAAGTAGGGTAAAATGACCGTTTTGCCCCTGATACAGCAAAAAGTCTTAAAAATATTTTCTTGCACAATAAGGGCACGTAAACCTTGAAAAGCCCCTTGATTGATGGGGGATCAAATTTTTGTCGCCCAAACTAACCCCTAGCGGTATTTATCTTCCCCTTATTTGATTTATTGGCCTCAAAAGTTGAACCAACGCAAATCATTTCATATCTCATTAATTAAAAAGGAAGGAAAAAATCTTTAAAGGTACCTTTTGTCCCCCCTTTTTCCCCTTGCCCTTGACCATATAAATCAAGTCAAACACCCTCTCCTCCACTTGATATTTTCGGCCAAGAGAGGGGAGAAACCAAAACCTCATTGCTCTTGAGTGTTCATGTGAGTTTAAGGGAGAAAAGGAAGAAAAAGAAGGAATCAAGGGAATTTTCCTAAAGCTAAGTCCTAATCCATCATCCACCCTCATTTGATCTCTCAAACAAGTAAGTAAAACCTCTAAATCATATGTCTAACATCCCTCAATTCATCTCTTTAAACACTTTAAGAATCAAGAACTGAAAACAAACTGAAAAGGCGTTGTAGTTGAAGATTTTGGGTTGTTGTGTTATGGATGATATGAGATGTTGTGTGTTGTTATTTTTGAGTTTGATGACTTATAAGTGTGCTGAAACCTTGATATTAATGTCTAAAACACAAGCATGCAAAGAAATGGAACAAAAACTTGACATATCATAAGTAGGAGACTTGGACCCTAAGAGACTTGCACCGCAAGTTGCTGTGCCAAGATGCACTGAGAAAGGCAAAGGGAGTAGAAGAAGAGAACACTGTTCAGTCCAGGGAGTCCGCACTGGCGGAGAAGATTGATTGAATGGAGAAGGTACTGAGAAAGGCAAAGGGAATAGAAGAATACACGCTGGATGTAGGTGGTTTGTGTTTATTCCTAGATGCCAAACTACTAGAAAAAATTAAGATGCTAAAGATATAGAAGTTTGATGGCACCGGAGATCCCTGGATTCATCTAAGGATGTATGTTGGCACTCTCTCCTTCATGGGGATCGACAATTAGATCAAGGCCTAATTGTTCCACCGGTCGCTTTTTGGGGCAGCACAGAGATGGTTCCTCTCTCTAGAGGTGGCTACGACTCGAACTTGGGAAGATATAACCACTGCATTCATCAGTCAATACAGTTACAACGTTCAGTTGGACGTCACCACTCGAGAGCTAAAAACAACCCATCAGGAGAATCGAGAATCATTCGTGGATTTTTTGAACCAGTGAAGAGGGAAAGCAGCCAAGATGACAAACCGTTCTACTGAGAAAGAACAAGTGAAAATCATGGTGAAAAATTTACAATCCCCTCTGAAGCGTTACCTTATCACACAGCCGCTCTTTACCTTCGAGTAACTATTTGACGTTGCGGTACAAATTGAGGATGCCAATCAGTCTGGAGACATTGAGAAAGTCGAGCCCAGTCAGAAACAAAGAAGGACCTTCCCTACTAACAACCAAAACCAGTCTGCTTCTGCCAACCTCATTTCTCGCTCGAACGTGGTTAACCTTTTGATCCCTTCATCCTTCGTCCAACAATCAAACAATACCCAATAGTCGAACAACAGTCAGCAGCTGCAACAAAAGGCCAAGGAAAGTCTTCACTCCCCTCAACATTTCATTATCGACAGCCCTGAATCGACTTGTCGAGAAAGGGCTTATCAAGTCGTTGGATCCCATGCCCGTACTTGATCCCCTACCACTACGGTCTAATGCTTCTCAGTACTGTGCCTACCACCAGGGTCACAGACATCTGACTGATAAGTGTATGAGGCTGCGTCATGAGATCCAGAATCTCATCGACAACAAGGTAATCCCTCCACCATCTGCTACTCCAAAGCCAAATGTCACAACCAACCCTCTACCAAACCATGCCAAGAAAGCAAGGTTAAACTGCATGTATCTAGGATAATTAGAAGATCCGAGACAGTACATTTGTTTAGCGCATCTACCACGCTTGCATGTTTCGCCTACTGAGGATCAGATAGCTTGTTCACTGATTATGGTTGGGGATGGCTGGGATATGATGGAGTAATAGAATGATGATGCCTGGAAAGGGTATTAGATGGCAATCTGAGCTAACCAACAAGAAGAAGAGGAGCGTAATGAGGAAAACGACTAGCCATTGCACAACCCTACGCGGCCATATGGATTTGGCCATGTGCTCAACGGCATTACCTTTCCTCAACTCTTTGAAGAGGAGGTATATTTTGATGATATGCATTCCTATTGGTTATTGAGGGTTGTGCTGAAATCAGATGGGGCTGAATGGACTGACTTCTGAGCGACTCGAGAATAACACGTGGGTTTTATTGGAGAGGACATTTGGGAAGAGGTCGACAATACGTAGGCCATTGAGGATGAATAGGAGAGAAGAGGAAGAACGGTAGGCACTAACTTAAATGATCTATTGGCATTTAAAAGCCTCTCTATGCATGGATGAGGTAAAGCAGACTGAAAGTACAATGTCGGGATTGTGGGATCCCAAGGAAGGTGTAGAACATCTGACAAGAAGTGGGCAGCATTTCAAGCCAGCTCAGTTAGAAAAAGGGCAACCAAGCGGGAAGGGAAAAGAGAAAGAACAGGAAGAAGAGGACGACGCTGTACTGGAGCAGCTGAAGAAGACACAGGCTAACATTAGCATATGGGGCATGCTGATGGCTTCACATCGGCATCAGCATCGGCAAGCCGTGTTGAAAGTTCTAAACAAAGCCAATGTATCTATAGATGCGACCCTTGAACAGTTGATTGGATCAATACTGCTGGTTGCAGAGCCCAAAGAGGTTTCTTTTTCAGAGAAAGATTTGCCAATAGAAGGGAAGAATCATAATAAGCCTCTGCACATTACAGTTAAGTGTTTAGAAAAGAGGGTCCCGGTAACGCTAATCGACAATGGTTTAGCCTTTGACGTTTGCCCACTCAGGATTACAGTTTTCCTTGGGTTGAAACCGGGCCAGTTCACACCCTGTAGTTAAGGAGTCCGGGCCTACGATAACACAAGGAGGGATGTGTTGGGACTAGTATTGTTTGTAGTATCAGTAGGGCCTCCATAAACTTCAGTTGAGTTCCATGTACTAGATGTGCCAGCCTCTTTCAATCTATTGCTGGGCAGGCCTTGGCTACACAACCCAAACGTCTAGGTAGTGCCATCTAGTCTCCAACAAAAGCTGAAGTTGATAAAAAATGGGGTAGTACTAACCATCCACGGAGAAGATTGTATTCAACCTCCAAGAGGAGAGGGCTCGACTCTCTTGGAGGTTCAGCGTGCGAAGGGGATGTGTCGTTAAGTGGGTTTCAATTCAATGAAGCTCAGGCTGTGCAGATGCGATTGAAGGAAGAGGAAAATCACATCGACCCGCGAGCAGTTATAATGATGAGGAAAATGTCTTACTTCCCAAGAATGAGGTTGGGTAGCAAATAGCAAGGTATTTCGGAACCTATCCAGGTATTGCCAGTTTTGCACCATTTCGGTCTTAGGTAGAAGCTAACGGAGGAAGATTCGAAATGACGTAAAAGGGAACGGAAGATTAAACACTCAAAAACGCTCAACGACTACTTTATCAAAGAAGGAGAAGATTTCCCATACTATGGCTTCCCCGAGCCGTGGATTGATGAAGAAACCAATCAGAAGTTGCCAGGATTGGAAATCTTCTTTGGCCATCAATTATCTGATACAGAAGAAGTTGAAATAGTGGAAGGGGAAGAGGAAGGAAAGAAGATCCAAGTGGAAGATTGGGCTGACAAGCTTGATGGTATCAATATGGGAGTATTGTTCTTCGAGAAGATGGCTCAGCTGCATGTAACTGACCAAGACTACTTCATGATGGGATTCAGTGCACCCACTAACTGCACCAAGCTTAATGTAGATGCGGCAGCAAAAAAAAGTGAAGAACTGGACCTCAGAGTCTTGTAATGTGCATGTTGTCTGTCTTGAATCTGGGTCTGAGTCAGAGTTTGTAGTTGAGGGCACGTCTGTTTGTGCACCTCCCCCTGCTTTTTCCTTCAAGCTTGTAATCCCCTCTTTCTTCAATGAAATAAACGAGATTTTTGGTTACTCTGCTTTGTTTGATTTATTTCATATGCTTTCTGATGATTTTAAATTTGACGGGGATATACTTGAAGAAATAAAACTTTTAATAAAAAAAGAAGAAGAAATGCACGCCGAACCAATAATTAAAAAAACTTTATCAATAAATCTGGGTAATGAAACTAACCCATAAAATGTACAAATTTGTTATTCTTTATCCTTAGTTGAACGTGAACAATTAATAGCTTTAGTAAAAGAATTCAAAGATGTATTTGTATGGTCTTATGAGGATATGCTTAGAATTGATTCCAACATTGTCCGACACCATATCCCCTTGTACCCTGATGCTAAACCGGTCAAACAAAAGTTGAGACGGATTCGGCCAAAATGAGATCTGAAGATCGAAGAAGAAGTTTCCAAACAGATCAACGCTGGATTCTTGATGGTAACTGAGTATCTAAAGTGGGTAGCCAATATCGTGCCGGTTCTAAAGAAGGACGGTTGCATCCGGGTCTGTGTAGATTATTGAGATCGTAACAAAGCCAGCCCGAAGGACAACTTTACACTGTCGCATGTCGATGTTTTGGTAGACAGTACAGTAGGGCATGCCTTGTTATCGTTTATGGATGGCTTCTCTGGGTATAACCAAATCCTGATGGATCCTGAGGATAGAGAAAAGACAACGTTCACTACATCCTAGGCCACTTATTGTTGTCGTGTGATGCCATTTGGTCTGAAGAATGCGGTGGCAACCTATTAGAGGGCTGCCACTACGTTATTACATGACATGATACATAAGGAGGTTGAAGTGTATGTGGACGACATGATAGTCAAGTCCAATGAACAAGATGGCCACATCGTAGCACTACAAAAGTACTTTGAAAGGATTCAAAAATACAAGATGCGGCTCAACCCACAGAAGTGTGCCTTCGGAGTTACCGCCGAAAAAATGC
>JAUMHN010413421.1:0-14115 GCA_032360265.1 Heliamphora ciliata
GGAAGAGTGGATAGAATATTATAATGAAATTTAGAACAAATAATGAAAAGAAAATAAAATGCTATAAAAAGAAATTATCCTAATGTTAAAAGAAAGGAAAATAGAAGATAAAAAAGCTAGTAAAGGAGTTTTAAACTAATATTGTAATAAAAGAAAAATAAAAAAATGGTGCGTTAAAAGGAAATTAAAGCTACTAATAAGAGACAAAATAAATAGAGTAAAAATGCTAATAAATGAATTTTACACTACTATTTAAAGAAAAGAAAAATGAATAGACAATAAAAGTTATGAAAAGAATATTAAGATGAGAAGAAAATGAAGCAAAGTATTTAATTAAAATTGCAAGGAAAGAAAATAAAATGAAGTGCTTAGTAAAAGAAATTAGACTAACTAAAATGAAGAAAAGAAAATGGATACTAGAATACTAAATTAACATAATAAGAAAAGTAAAGAAAAGAAATAGAGTATTTGAATTAAATGGGTGTAATATTGACTATTACAACTATTTTTATGTAAGTGCTTTAAATTACAATAATATCGACATTGTTTAGTCGTATCGTTCAATTATATTAGCACTAATTTGATGAATGCGTGAATTAAGCAATTGATTAAAAGATTAAACTAAATGAAAGCAATTAAATAAGGACAAGATTAACTATGTAAGTAAGAAGGAATACATGAATTGAGATTAAATGTAACCCGATCACCTCAAAAGAGAGAGAATAGGGGTTAGAAGGACCGGGAATCCAAGCAAGAATACCTGTATTGCTAAGAATCCTCAAGTTAATGGAATGAGTTTCAATTGTCCAATCCTCGGGTGGTGATCCAAGCAAGACTTTAGGGTAGACGTCGGAGGCTAGGTATTTCGGCAAGGTTTCGGCGTCGGGGCTCGGGATCGCTCGGTATATCGACAGAGTTTCTCTCACTCAGAATTCGTTCTAAAAACGTACACCGGGATACGGTATTTATAGAATTCTTCAACCAATGAGGTGTTGCCACGTTTTGGGATACGTCAGGGCATTTGGAGTTGGCGGCCGCTGGGTTAGAAAAGGTTCTATTGGCGGCTGCCACAATGTGAGTTGGCGGTCGCCATGTTGCTAGGATTTACAAGAGGTTTTATTGACGGCCGCCACAATGAATATGGCGGTCGCCACTTCTGGCAATGACTTAGGCAACAAGTTATCAATGGTTTGGTACAATTTCGTTGGTTTTGAAAGTTTTTGATGACTTGGTTCAAATACCGAGCTTGGATCACCTCCAGAGGATCGTAATGAGGCACTATTCCTCCTGTTTTCATCATTGGATTTGCCTAAGATTAGACGGGGTCAAATTAGGGTGTCTACAGATACCGAGCCATGTAACTATAATAAAGCACTTCAAGACAAAGATGTAAATCTTTAGCAAAAGACTATGAATTCAAAGATGGAATCTATGTATTCCAATCAGGTTTGGAAACTTGTAGAACCACCCGAAGGGATAACACCTATTAAATGCAAGTGGATCTAAAAGAGGAAGATAGGAGCAGATTGGAAGGTTGAAACCTTCAAAGTTAGGTTTGTTGCTAAAGGGTTCACTCAGAAAGAATGGATCGATTATGAGAAAATATTTTCGTCGGTAATCATACTTAAGTCTATCCAGATTCTCTTATCCATTCTTGCTCATTTCGATTACGAAATTTGACAAATGGATATCAAGACAGCTTTTCTTAATGGAAGTCTTAATGAGTGTATCTATATGATATAGCCAGAGAGATTCATTGCAAAAGGTCAGGAACATATGTTGTGTAAGCTTAAAAGTCCATTTATGGACTTAAGCAGGCATCAATGTATTGGAACACTCGGTTTGATCAAGCTATTAAGTCTTATGGTTTTGATCAGAATCCAGATGAGTCTTGTGTGTATAAGAAGCGTGACGAAAGCATGGTGATCTTCCTAGTATTTTATGTAAACGATATCTTGCTCATCAGATACGATGTGGGGGCATTATCTACAGTTAAAGTATAGTTATATGGGCAGTTCGATATGAAGGACTTGGGAGAGGCCTATGGCATCCTTGAGATCAAGGTTATGTGAGATCAGAAACAATGGATATTAGGCTTATCTCAAGCAAAGTATATCGATGATATCTTTACTCGTTTTAGCATGCAAGATTTCAAGAAAGAGTTTCTCCCTTTTAGGCATGGAATCACTCTATCCAAATATCAGTGTCCTAAGACACCTGATGAGATAGAGAAGATGAAGGAGGTTCCTTATGCTTAGGCAGTAGGAAGTTTCATGTATGCTATGCTATGCTTATCTCAAGCAAAGTATATCGATGAAGGAGGTTCCTCATGTATGCTATGCTATGCTTAGTTCACCAGGAAGACAATTGAGTACCTTTAGGGTACACAGACTCAGATTTTCAGTCAGACATAGAGTTTACATTAGGAGACAACATTGCATATCCTTTACAAAGAGCTTACTGGCTAAGACTTTTGATAGTCATGTAGAGGGCATGGGAGTTAGATGTATAGCAGCATGATTTTGAGTATAAGTGGGAGATTGTTAGAGTTGGTATACTAAAAATCATATTTTTAGTATTTAATGTTATTTTAATAAAATTAATTTTTCTTTTTATTAGAATTTTTATTAGTAATGTATGTGTATCATTTCTTTAATGTTACAAGTGGATGTTCGATATTCTGTATAGTATTTAATCTGGTGTGTAGAGTACGGCTTGCACGCAAAAAGTCAGATTTTAAGTTCTTACATAATATAAGTTTTATGTTCACGGTTTAGATGAAAATGATCATACCATCAATACGACTGTGGCACAGAGTTTTAGTTGGCTTGTCTTGATTACAAGAAACAGATAATAGCATCGTTTATTGTTCCGATTCTCTGTGCTAGTACACTTTGTGTGTATTGAATGGGACATTTTGGGTAATTAATTTTATACTGACTATATAAATTAATTCACACTCTAAAGTTATTATGAATAGTGCTTATCCTCTAAATCCTAAAATAATTATTGATTTGTATATATTTAATATTTATTGTTTTGATTCATTAGAGGGTGCGATCTTATACGGGTCTATATTCTCGATGAGTTGGATAGCGGTATTATTTATATGGAGAATATTAATTACTGATGAAATCTACGTTCTAAAATATTGGGATTGACGATACCCCCTTAAAGAAGCTTATAAGTTTTGATCGGGACCAACCTTGCAGGTGGATTTGATTATCCGGCGGTTAAATACGTTAAGCGGAAGGGTTTAAGGATTATCAAGATAGCGATTAAATTAAATTGTCAGTAATTAAATTTAATTGGCGGGTATCGAGAATTTTAACGTGGGGAGAAATTGTAAGCATTTAATAAAAGGAGCTCAATGCAAGATAGTCTTGAGATCATGGGTCAGAGTGCAATTATAGTTCTTTAGTGGTTTGAACTGTAATTTCGTGTTTTATGAAAATTGCAGGAACCGCTACAGATTTTTTATAATTATAGATAACCGCTATGAGGTTTGCTTAATTGCAAAAACTGCTAATACGTGTCTGTGTTCCACTGAAAGTCCTACTCATAATTACTCCCAAGGTCCCTGTTGTAGCCCTATAAATATGCGGGTAGGCTGGACCAATTTCATAACTTATCTGCTAAAGACTAAAGTTGTCCACATTCTGTCGGTACGAGTTCTTGATAGTTCGTAGCCCACACTACCTTCGAAAGTCACATAAGGAAATACAGTAGAAGATCTGACAAGAGCTTCAACTTGGATTCAAATCATACTTGAAGATTTGGCCGGTAAAAAAGTATTCTTCTAAATTAACTTTGGATGCATGGGTTTTATTTTGATTGTTCATCATCAAAAGTTTTATCTGGAGCCTGTTTTGGCGTTTACTCGTCCAGTTATATTTTTCAGATAATCGCTTGCAAAAATAAAGATCTTGACAGTTTTGCCTCCAACACCAATAATATCTATGATAAATAATTTCAAACACCAGGGATGCATCCATGGTGTATAAACCAAATTTGTAACACCGGAGACGTAGCCAGGGAGTACAAGGGGAATATATCCCAAAATATTTACAAAAATGACAACCAGGGACGCCTTAGGCTTAGTACCAAGAAGAACAATAACCCATCCCAACAACGGTTTACATAGATAAACTTCAATATACCAAGATGCAAGTGATAATACCCATGATGTGAAATATGGATCTCAAGTACTACTATCTATAGCATGGCATCAACTAGCATGGTAAAGTTCATGGTACAACTCACTAATCATAAAGTATAAGTATATGAGGCACAAGTTATAATTCTCAAGATATGATTCAAAATTTATTGACATGAGTTCTAATCATCGTACATTTATTTAAAAACACTAATTAACTAATTCAAATTAATTATCATATAAAACTCGGGTCTCACAACAAAGGGTACTCAATCACACTTAGCAACTTTTAAGGCCAAATTCAAGTATTAAAGTTAAGGGGTCGGTAGGGTTTTGGGGCATCTAAATTTGGAATCAAGTTATGATTTTTAAACACTATTTAGATAAAATATTTTTTACAACTCCTATTTTTAACACTAAGGCCAAAACCAAAGGCAAATGAGTGAATAAAGCATTTTAAGCAAAAATGGTTCAACACTTTACTTAAAATTTTACTGAAAATTTGCCTCTGTTGGTCTCAGTTTTGGGTATCAAATCAAGTCCAAATGAGCCCATTTTCGGTTATGTTCTAGCTAAACATGTTCCCTACAAGTCTCATGAAGGGTGCTAGGGGTGGTTATTTGAACTAAGTTGAAGATATAAGCCATTTGGTAAAATAGGTTCTGTCAGTTGCCTAACCCTCAGCAGAACCGATTTTCGACAGAGAGTTTGAAACGATTTTGAGGGACTTTGTCGAGGCATCTAGGTCAGCTTTTTAGACAGTAAGTAGTTTAATATGTTACCTGCAATATTCATGTAGACCACGTTTGGATTAGGTCATTAAAAATAGAGATTTTTGGCTATACAAAAATATGTGACAAAAGTGTCCAAAGCTCGGATCTCATTGTACACTAATGCTTTTAGGTTGATATTGTCGACTGGTCTGAAAACGATACACTTTGGTAGAATTGCAATATCTTGAGTTCTACTCACTCAAACGAGTTGAAACCAATTGTGGAGGAAAGATAACACAAAAAGCTAGATCTGAACACAAAGAACATGCTTAGATCAATTTTTTATGTTGAGCTATGGAGTTCCAAAGATCAGGGCAAAAACATTCAAGTTCTTGAAAATTATGTCCTTATATGTTCAAGTCTCCTATTTAAGATATGTTAAGGTTTTGTCCATTTCTTTGCATGTTTGTGTTTTAGACATGAATATCAAGGCTTTAGAACACTTTTAAGTCATTATACTAAAAAATAACAACACATAAACACATCTCATATCATTCAAGAACACAACAGCTCCTATTTCTCAACTACAACGCCTTTTCAGTTTATTTTCGATTCTTGATTTTTGAAGTGTTTAAAGAGATGAGTTTAGGGATATTTTGAGTGATATTAGACATAAGGTTTATAGATTTTACTTATTTTTTTAGAGGATCAAAGGGTGGTAGGATGGAAAGACTTGGCTTTAAGAAAACACTCCTTGATTTCTCATTGGATCCTTCTTCTCCTTCTCCTTCTTTCTCCTTATTTTTCTCCTAAGTCTTGAAGAACACCTCAAGAACACTCAAATCTAGTTTCTCTCCTCTCTTGGCCAAAAATAATGACAAGGGAAATAAGGTGTTTGGCTTAGTTTATATAGGAAATGCTAGGGAACACAATGATAACATTTTGAGTCTTTTTTCTTTGCATATCACATGGGTGACTTGAAAAGGTGCAAAGTTTGAGAGATATACATCAGATTTGGTAGTGGGATTTGGGCTAGTGATTAGTTTGGGAGACAAAAATCTGACTCCACATCAATTTTGGGGTTTTACATAGGTTTGCGTGCCCTTTTGTGCAATAAAATACTTTAAAAGTTAATTTGATGTATCTTTTTGGTATTTTTTCATAATGAAACTTATTATTTTGGCATGTTTATGATAAATTTAGTATTCTCATGAATTATCAAAGTTCTCATAGCAATTGATTAAATAGATGTAGTCTTTTAAATCAAATTAAGCTAGTTTGACAAAATATGGCCTTTTGACTTATTTTAGTGTGTATGAATTTTAATAATAATTTGTTTGCTTTTGTTAACCTATAATACCATATTATTATGTATATTACTTGTTCAACAAATATTGGATCATTATAATACTTGATTTGATACCTTTCTCATCTTTTTAAGCTTAAAAGAAAGCAAAAAGCTACTTTTTAGCACAACTTCCAAGGTGGCCGGCTACTAAAGGGCATTTTGGTCATTTTTATGTTATTTTATCTTTTGTTACTTAGTTATACTTAAATATCTGATTTAGAGAGTCCATGTATCAAAATTTAAATTTTTAAGATTTTTTGCTGTATCAGGGGCAAAACGGTTATTTTACCCTAATTATGAGAATTTTTTATTTTTAATTCATTATTTCATAATAATTACTTAATTTAGATTGTTGTGAGATTCTCCAGGTGTTAAGTCTTTGTTGCCTGAGTTTCGCATATTTTTTGGGTTTCTAGGTCAAACTTAGGGTTTTGTAGGGCTTTTGATCTTTTAGTGACTTAAGATTTTGTCAGCTAATTGTTGCTAATACTACGATTTGGGCTGGGTTTTTACATGGGTGATTATCAACCAAGTTATTACAATTAGGGTCCAAATCGAGTTATTACACGAAATTTCGCCAAATTCTCCAGCCTAGTGTTTCGGTTACTTGGAGTTTTGCTCCTTGATGTTTTCTTGTGTTTCTCTTGCTAAATAAACATTGCTCATTCCTTTGTTGCCTCCTATTAGGGTTGTTTACTAAAAATCATAGATTTATATTTTGTTTTAGTATTTAATTTTATTTTAATAAAATTATTTATCCATTTTATGAGACTCTTAATGAGCAATGTATGTAATATCATTTCTTTAATGTTATGCATGGTTGTCCTTTATTCTATACAGTATTTAATCTGGTGTGTAGAGTACGGCTTGCACATAGAAGACCAGATTATAGGTTCTTGCAGAATATAAGTTTGGCTCACAGTTTAAATGAAAATGGACAAATCATCAGTACGACCGTAGCACACAGAGTTTTAGTAGACCTGTTTTGGTTATGAGGAACAGATAATAGCGTCGTTTATTGTTTCGACTCGCTGTGCCAGTACACTTTGTGTGTATTAAACAGGACCACATTGGGGTAATTAATTTTATACTGATTATATAAATTAATTCACACCCCAAGGTTATTAGGAGTGCTTATGCTCTTAATTCTGAAATAATTATTATTTGCGTATATTTAATATTCATTATTTTGATTCATTAGAGGGTGCAATCTTTTATGGGTTTATAATCCCAGTGAGTTAGGTAGCGATATTAATTATATAGTGAACATTAATTATTGATAGAATCCACGTCCCGATTGTTCAGGATTGACGATTCCTCCTTAACGAAGCTTACAAGTTTTTATCAAGCCAAACCCTGCAGATGAATTTGATTATCCGGCGATCAAATAAATTAAGCGGAAAGACTTAAAAAATTTTAAAGATACCGATTAAATTAAATTGTTAATAATTAAATTTAATTGGCATGTGTCGAAAATCTTAACGTGAAGAGATAAGTTAAGCATTTAATAACATGAGCTCAATACAAATTGGTCTTGAAATTATGGCTAAGAGTGTAGTTACAATTCTTTAGTGGTATAAACTGTAATTTATTATTTTATGAGAATTGTAGAAACCACTGTAAAGTTTTAATAATTACAGAAACCGTTGAGAGGTTTGCATATTTGCAAAAATCGCTAGATTGGAATCTGGTTTACACTAGAAATCTATATCATAATTACTCCACAGGTCTATACTGTAATCCTATAAATATGCGAGTAGGCTAAACCAAAATTAGAAGTTATCTTTCAGGAGTAAGGTTGTCTAAGTTCTGCCGATTTCAGTTCTCGGAGGTTCGTAGCTCACACTATGTTCGGAAATCGCATCGAGAATACAGTAGAAGGTCTGACCGAAGCTTCAACTTGGGAAATCAAAGTTCGTAGTTGAAGAATCGACCAAAATATATTCATCTAAATTAACTGTGGTGGCACAGATTTTATTTTTGATCGTTCGACATCAAAATAATTTTATCTGGAGTTTGTTTCGACGATTGACCATCCAATTTTTATTTAGAAAAAAATTATTTACAAATCAATGATTTTGGCAGAGCCATTTTGATTTTTGTATCAGAGCCATTTTGATTTTTGTTTACGATTTATCGAGGGGCCGAGTAGATTTAGAACTGTGCTAATTTTGTTTTGCAGGTGTTCTAATCCCGATGTTATGATCATCATTATATTCATATTTGATTGAATGGTTTAAATGATGTTTTAATTAATATTTAATCACGAGGGTTGATCGTGATTATTTAAGATTTTTTAGTTCGATTGTGAGCCTACGGGACATAGATTTTTGATGTAAAAGATTTTATATATATTTAAATATTATTTAGAATATTTAAGAATATGTTTGAATATCCAAGAACACGAAGAATCGGCGGCGGCATAATCGGCAGCACCAGCGGTGGTTTTGGGTTTTTCGGGCCACGGATCGCGGTGATTTTTCAACGATTTTGAAATAGGTTTTTTTGGTAAGTTTTTCATAGATTTTATGTATTAAAAATAGTACCAAAATAGGTCCAAAAATCAGCAAAAAAATCTAGCAAAAAAAAAAGCACCGACAGCGGCAATTTTTGGCGGCGTTCAAGGGCTATCTTTCAGTGTTTTTTGCGAGGGTTTTGGACTGGTTTTGAGAAATTTTTTAGGCATGAAATAGCTGTAAACAGTACTTTAAAAATAGTCCAAAACAATAAAAAAAATCAGAGCAAAAATAGCGGCAAAATAGGCGGCTATAAGCGGTAGAATCCGACAGCAGCACCAGGCTATTTTCGAGGCGTTCTTCAAGACAACATGTTGTTGGATACCATTACAAAGAACAGGAAGAAACGGGAACAAAAACCACCACAAAAAAAGCCCAAACGAGCGGCGGCGTAGGGAGCGGCACGACAGTTTTCGGCGGCCATCGAAAGCTATTTTTGAGCTTTTTTTGGATTAGAGTTTTTATAGAAAAATAGCACTTTTTAAGAGCTACGTTTCAAAAAAAACATCGTCGAGAATGGAGTTTGGGAGAGGAGGCAAAAGCCGCCTGAACCAGCAGCTTGCGGCAGCGCCGGTGACGCCAGTGATCCGGCAGTGGTTGTGGCTAGTTCAGGGCTATTTGGCTCGTGTTTTCTAATATGTTCGAAGCATAGGAGTATTGTATATGTATAACATTGCATATCGAGAAATCTTGATGTAACTTGGATGCCAAAAGCGAATTCAGAAAAGGATTGAAATATCTTATCTTTGAACAGGAGATTAAAACTCATCGGAATTTCTATTTAATCATAAAATTAAAATATAGACATATCTTGTATTTATATTCTTTTAAACTGCGTGGATGATGTATATCTGTTTTATATACAATCCTGTTAATTTAATTAATTTAAAAAATTCAGTTTTAATTAAAATTTTATAAAGAAAAATAAAATTAATCATTTTTTTAATTAAAATCTTTTTAATTAAATGGAAAAATTTTAGATATTTTATTTTTTACAAAATACCACGTTTAAGATAATTTTTTATTAAATCGGATATATTTGAAAAATGTAAAAATTAATTCTAATTTTTGGATTAATTAAATAAAAAAATATTTAATCTTAATAAATCATTATTTTTGAAAAATGTGTAACCTAAAAATAAAATATTTTGAATGTCTTTAATCATTACCTTAGCTGTATAGTTAAAGAAAAAACTGTGCATTCATTGGTTATTTTGTTTGGTACGCATTAAAAGACGAAAATATGGTTTGACAAACCGGAATATTTTAGATCGTGTACAACAAAAATATGTTTTAGAATCTTTTGGATCATGTGGTTTTTGAAATTAATAAATTTATTTTAATTAAATGAATTTTTATAACGCTAAAAAATATTTTAAAAATTTAAGTGGAAGAGAAAATTATTCACAGATAAATTTCGAGGTTACCATAACTTATTTGTAGGTAATGTAATTAATTCTGCGTGTTGGCAGTAAGGCCTTTCTCTCCATCAGATAGAATTAATTGTGGTATCACCAGTATTAACCTCCTTTAGAGATAATTTTAGATAATTGTTAGTGTAGATCACTTCTCCATCTGAAGGGTTCATTGCGAAGCAATTGATTCAAAATTATGTGGTGGTTAACACTTAGCTGTAAATAATAGCATTCTCTTCATTTGAGTCGCTGCTATTATTACTAAACCGAAATTATGTCAGTTATTTAATTTTACTTGGTAGGATCAGTTGCCTAAATAGTAAAATTAATAGGAATTGACCTGTCTGGACAAACGATGAATAGTATATGTCCTCCCATCGAGGCATGCTATTCACAGGGTATCAGCCTGCTGGCGTTTTTTTTAAAATTGTAGAGGGAACCAATTTTAAAATAAATTTAAAATTTTGCTCATCATAATTAACGGTTATTTTTTTTAATTATGTGATTATTAGGATTAAAATGGCTTTCAATCCACTTGTGTCAATACTCAAAGAGGACAAACTAATGGGATCAAATTTTTGTTGACTGTAAAAGTACCTTGGATATAACTTTAATACCAATGGTATTCCTTCTATGCCAGAAAATTTGTGTTTCTAAAAAGGGTTCTTTCTCTAAACCGAAAAATATGAAGAAGAAAAAAGTTTAGAAACAAGGTGACACGATTTTCAAGGTAGTTAGTGGACCACGCACTAATGCGAAAAAGTCGAAAGGCAGATGTTTTCACTACAATCAGACATGGTACTAGAAAAAACAACGTCCAGTCTATCTCAACAAGCTGAACAATCAAGGTAAGTTCTGCTCACTGGTTGTGGAAACATGTTTAGCAGTATTATCTATCGATACCTGGTTTGTAGATACAGGAGCCACTAATCATTTCTACAATTCATTGCATGGAATTCTGAAAACCCAACAACTTAGTGATAGGAAGATTTACCTACATATATGTAATAATACAAAGGTGACAGCAGTTGCAGTCAGAGATGTCACTTTCAGTTTTAATAGAGATCGGGTATTAATATTTAAGAGATTATTTTTATGTACCTTTCATTAGAAGGAATTTAGTTTCCGTTTCTAGATTGGCAAAAGACAGATATTTGGTTTATTTTAATAACTCTGTGGTTATTAAGGATAATAAATAGGTTATCTATTCTGGTACATTGGTAGATGATTTTTATGTTATTACTCCAATCTCTTCTACACTGCAACTAACTGAATTGAATAACACATCTAATTTACCATATAAGAGAAAGTTTCCTTATTCAACTAATCAAATGTTTTTTTAGCACTTATCACTTAGTTTATAGCTATGACCTGATGGAACTAAGCACCCATCCGTCTCAGTTTACGAAGACTAACCCGAAGGACCTGAGTACCTACGCTGCGCACGTTTCCGAACTTACACCTAGGGCAACTCGTGCCACATACACGTCATCCCGGTACATCTAGATAGTCTTCTCAAAACATTTCTCAAATCAGTATATTATACATGTACATAGATCCATCCCTCACCAGGAGATCAAATAAAATATTTTCAAAATATTTTTCCCAAAGGCGGTTACACAATACATGTATAAGCATGAGATCCAATCCATGAAACCATGGAGATCAAACCAAAACATGTAAAAACATACACATTTTATGAAAATGTTTAGAAAACGAGTCTCAACCCCTAGGGTTAGCTCCAAGCCTCCAATAAACACGTTTCTCCCAAAAGTTTTCATAAAAACCTGATTTGCAAACCAACCTTGGCCCAAACAAATCACCCGAACCATCAAAAACAACACCAATCAGCCCACACAGGACCCCAGTCGACTGGCCCAAGCCCCCAGTCGACTGAAAATCTAACTAGAAAAGGAGAAACCAAACAGAAGCAATTTCAGTCGATTGACCCTCCTAGTCCAGTCGACTGAACTCCCCAAAGCATGATCAGTCAACTGACCTCCAAGGTTCAGTCGACTGAACTTCCCTAGATTTTGTTTTTGGGCTACGGGTTCACTGGTTTTTACCTCCAAACACCCATCAAACACTCGTTCAACACTCT
Source organism: Heliamphora ciliata (assembly GCA_032360265.1). NCBI lineage: Eukaryota > Viridiplantae > Streptophyta > Magnoliopsida > Ericales > Sarraceniaceae > Heliamphora > Heliamphora ciliata. Next base: position 12,250 of record JAUMHN010413421.1, read on the forward strand.
CAAATATCCACACACTCAAGCCCCACGCCGAAACCTCGAAAGAAAACCCTCAACACACCTTTCCATCCACCGGAAATGCCAAAGAATAATTTTAAATCAAAACCAGTTCTAAAACATAAAATCACATTTCATGCGTTTTGAAACGGTGAAACAGTATACGATTACATATGGTACCCCTATACAGCAGTAGAATCTGAGATCCTACCTCGTTGGGTCAAAAACCCAACGCCTCAATCCATGTGCAAATTCGAGCTTCGTCGGAATCGAATTTCGTCCGGATAGATGCGTAGACCACGTTGCCGATACTAAGGATCAACAATTGGTTTATCAAAAATCAAGCCCCGGGCCCCCGAGAAGTTAGAGAGAAGGCAGAGAGAGTTTGGAGAAAACTTAGGAGTTAAGTTTTGAATATATCTTTTGAAAATATCTAACTCCAGATATTAATAGGCCTCCAAAATATTTTTTTTTAATTTTTAAAATTCGCACCGTAACTCCCCGCAACCCCCGGGACCAACCCTGTATACACCGATTAACCAAAACATGCATCATAATTCATATATGCATATTAAGGCGAAAATGTCAACACGTGTACAAAACACCAAATATGCATAAATATGAAAATAAAACGGTACAAGGTCTCACACCTCTCTGCCCCCCCCCTTAAGGAATTTCGCCCCCGAAATTCACTACCAGGTCATGAGGTGAACAACTCCGGGTATTGCTCACGAACCCCAGACTCAAGCTTCCAAGTCGCTTTTTTAACCCCGTGATGAAGCCACTGAACTTTGACATAGGCAATCACTCTCCCCCGCAACACCTGTTCCTTCGTATCCAGAATCTTCACGGAACGCTCCTCATACGTCACATCCTCATCAACTCTCAATTCAGTCCAATCTAGCACATGAGACGGATCCGGTTCATACCTTTGAAGCATAGAGACGTGAAAGACGTTATGCACAGATGCTAACTGAGGCGGCAGAGCCAGACGATATGCTACCACCCCAATCCTTTCCAAGATCTCAAATGGTCCAATAAAACGTGGTGATAGCTTCCCGCTACGACCAAATCTCATCAACCCTCTATGTGGCGAGACCTACAGAAACACATGGTCTCCCACGGCAAACTCTAATGGTCTCCTCCTCCAATCAGGATAACTCTTTTGGCGGCTTTGTGCAGTCACCAGACGCTGATGAATCACTGTAATCACCTCCGTCATTTCCCGCACCACGTCGGGTCCCAAAATAGCGGTCTTTCCCACCTCTGTCCAACAAACAGACGATCTACACGGCCTATCATACAGAGCCTCATACGGTTCTATCCCAATACTATACTGATAGCTGTTGTTGTATACAAACTCTGCCAAAGATAGATGATCATCCCAAGAATCCCAAAAATCAACCACACAGGCTCTCAGCATGTCCTCCAAAATCAGAATGGTCCTCTAAGACTAACCGTCGGTCTGAGGATGAAAAGTTGTACTAAAAGTCAAGCTCGTCCCCAAAGCCACTTGAAGACTCTACCAAAAGCGCGATGTAAAGCGCAAATCACGATCAGAAACAATAGTCACCGGTACTCCATTTATTCGGACTATCTCCTGAATGTACAATCTGCTCAATCTATCCACTGAGTCTCTCACTAGAATTGGAAGAAAATGCGCTCACTTCGTCAGCCTATCTACCACAACCCAAACAGCATCATGTCCCCTCGGCGAGCGTGAAAGTCCTGATACAAAAGTCATAGTGACATTCTCCTACTTCCACTCAGACACCGACAACGGCTGCAACAATCATGCTGGTCTCTGGTGTTCCACCTTCACTTGCTGACAAGTAAAGCAACGAGAAACGAAGTGGATCACATCCCTCTTCA
>JAUMHN010413443.1:0-14111 GCA_032360265.1 Heliamphora ciliata
TTATATACAATGCATGTATGGTTTATCTTTGAGAGTGTATTCTCGGGTTGGTTGTTTGTGGGCGTTTCACGTGGCCCAGAGTTTGGGGCGTGACATTGTGTGTGGCTTGTTTTGGGTTGTGTGTGTATGGTTGTCCTACTAGCTCATGGTAGAGCGGGAAATTTTGCCATAATAGTGCAACTGTGATATGGCGTGTTTCTGATAGACTTTTGTGAGTCTGGATTGGGTCTTGTTAGGGGCTTGGAGCTGTTCAGAGTTCTTAGAGTCGAGAAATGGTTATCGGCCTTGGTAAGTGTTGTGCTTTGGCATAACTGTTTCTTGTTTGGATGGTGGTTCCAAGAATGTGGTAACGTACAAGTTAGGAAGGAATCGATGTTTGAGAAGCCTTGGTTGGCGTGGCCTGTTCGGGCCGACATGATGGTTTGGTTGGGAACAGAACTGAAGGGCCGTGATAGGTTCTATGGATGAGTAAATTACGAAGTCTTAGACATAAGTCTTGGTTGGTTACTTGACGGATAAGTCTGGAGTTTGAATATTCTACTATTGTGGACTCGAGGACTGATCTATGTGTTATGTGTTATGAGCGTGTGGTTTGATGTCGAATGATAGTCATTTTTTTGCCTTGGCGGATGATGGTGATCATACTTAGCTTGAGGTTGGTCTGTAGTCTATAACCTTGGTATCAGTGATCGGATAACTAGATGTTATGATGTGTAGTGATGTGTGGTTGAACGGGAGATATGATTGGGTTTGAATAGGTTTTTGGATATCTATTGAGTTGTTCGGTCTGTGTGACGTGTTCGGTCGAATAACTCGTTGGGGTCAGGTGACCTTGTGACTGTGGTGCCGAATTGGTTTGCCAATTGTGTGGAACCTTGTTTGGGACAATGATGTATTACCTAGTAGTTTCTCTCACCCTAGAGAATTGTGGTTCGTCATAGAAGGTTGAATAGAGGATGAAGGTTTAGATGGAATGCGTTCTTTCTTATTCTAGGTGAGTTAAGTGAGCTTCTCTCTGGAGTTGAATGTTTGTGTTGTGGCACATGGATGGGTGTCATGTCAGCTTCGTGGTGGCGTTGTTAGTATCAGCAGGGTAGCGATGTGGTATCAAAGTTGGTGGTCGTCTGGTGATCGTCAGAACATGAGAGAAGTTTGTAAGTGGAGTATGTGACTTTGTGAGGTCGATATCAGGGCTCGATGTTAGGTGTTCGGACTTGTGGAGATAGTCCTTAGTGTGCATTGTGAGGTGTTCTTGAGCCAAATCGTGGCAGTAAGAACGAAGGTGATAGTCTCTATGTCCTAGAAATAGATAGTGTTTGAGATTAAGTTCCATGGTGGATTGGTCCTGTGTGATGCGTTTATTGCTGGAATGGTTTATGTTCGGCGAGTGTTTTGTTTCGAGGTTGGGCGGCGTGAGTTGGATCTCGATCCAACATTTGATAGATGTTTCATGGATGACAGTAGTGCCAGTGGGACTTGCACGTGTGGACAGTTTGTGCGGAGATCGAATCTTCAAGTCGTGCTTACCTCGTGTGACAACAGGTTTGAAGCTTCAATTGTTGGGTCATTTTGCTGTTGTGCGGTATCGCTGGGTTTGCATAAGAGATTATTGATGATTGATGGGCTCTATTTTGCTTAAGATTCAATGTTGAATTTCGGGGATGAAATTTCATTTAAGAGGGGAGAGTTGTGAGACCCCGACTGATTTCTTTTTGGAATGATTCAAGTGTTTAAGGTATTAAAATTACCCTTTTGACCTCGGTGATGTTTTAGAGACATGCTTAGCTTGGTTTGTGGCTATAAAACATGTTCTGTCATCAAAAACAGTTTGAGAAAAATTCCAGTGAAGATTCAGTCGACTGAGGAGGAGAGTTCAGTCGACTGAGTGGTCTTTTGGGTGGTTCAGTCGACTGACCTGGAGGGTCCAGTCAACTGACCTTCGTAGGTGGAAAGTTATTGGTTTTCCAGAAGCTTTTCAGTCGACTAACCAAGGAGGTTCAGTCGACTGACCTGGGTTTTTGGGCATTTTCCAATAAATATCAGGCCTGGAGATATTTTGAAGGAGGTTGCTTCTTGAGTAAGTTTCAGTTTTCTCTGCCTTTCTCTAGATTTCTGAGGGCACGGGGCTCGATTTTCAGCAATCGGACTGCGGATTCTTGGTATTGGTGCTGGGGGCTCCGCGTTCATCCGGACAGAATCCCGTTTCGTCCAGGTTTGATTTTCGAGACGTCGAACTTTTGGCTCAACGAGATAGGATTCTAAACCCTACTGTTGTTAAAGGGTGTTACATGTAATTATATGTGTTTTTACTGGGTAGAAAATACATTAAACGTTGTTTTCATGTTTAAACCTTATTTTTTTGGTAAAAAGTTTGTTTTTACGCCTTTCTCGGTTGATTTCATGATTTGGGTGTGTTGATACCCGTAGTTTTCAAAAAGGTGATTTTGAAAACGGAGATTTATGAAAAGTTGTGAAAAACGTGTTTTTTGAGGTTTGGAGCCAACCCTCGGGGTTAAGTTTCAGCCTTTAAAACGTTTTGTTGGAAATATGTTTTTACATGTCTTGCTTGATCTCCATGGTTGATGGATTTGATCTCTTTTTATACATGTGTTGTATTAATTGTTTTACAGGTGGTTTTTAAATATTTTTCTTAGATGTACCGTGGCAGTGGGTGTGTTTAGTTGGGCTTCCATTACTTCACGGTGAAAATCTGAAAACGTGCGCAGAGTAGGTCCCTACGTGCCTTCGGGTTAATCCCCATAAAAGAGGTTGGTGGGTGCTTAGTGCCCTCGGGTTGTGACCCCGTAAACTAAGTGGTTGGTGGGTGCTTAGGGCCCTCGAGTTGTGAACCCGTAAACTAAGTCAGTTACCTCCATGAATGGCGTTGTTTACGTTGTTGTGACTCCGTATAGAACTTGTCATTACCAAACAGGCCTTAAGTGGTGACTAGGGTAATGGACAGGAGTCTATAGTTGTTACCTTTGTCTATGTGTATGACAGAGTCGGTACATAGAAATTCATTTTATCTTTTTCTCCTCGGCTGTGTGACCCGAGTGGAGCCTACTATTTTATTACTGTTTATCGTTTTATTTTTCTCGGTTGTGTGTTCCGAGTGGAAAAATAACGTTTTGGTCCCAGTTGTGTGATCCGGGTGAACAAAATCAAGGTTTTGATTACTGCTTCCCCTTAACTGTGGCATGATATCTGTGTGGATGATATGCATAGTTTCAAGGATGAAAAACTTGTGATTTTTTAGAGAAAAACCTTTTTGGCTCTTGTGGTTGAGTCAGTATGCTTATGATTGCATAACCAGTTTTACAGCTTTATAGTCTGTTTCTATTGGGCTTAGGCTAAAAAGTTCAAAATGAGTATGATGGGAGAACTCACATTCTTCTCCAGGCTTCAAATCAAACAAGCGAAGAATGGAACATTCGTCAACCAATCCAAGTATGTACGAGAATTACTCAAACGCTTTAACATGGAAGATGGCAAGGTTTTGGGAACTCCAATGAGTCCCTCAACCAAACTCGACAAAGACAAGCAAGGAAAATCGGTAGACACTAACCTCTATCGAGGTATGATTGGTAACTTATTATACTTAACTGCAAATAGACCTGACATAATATTCACGATATCAAACATGTCCTAAAAAATCACACTTAACTGCAGTAAAAAGAATCCTAAGATATTTAATTGGCACCATAGATATAGGCTTATGGTATCCTAAATTTACTTCCTTTGAAATAATTAGCTATTCTGATGCGAATTTTTTTGGTTACACAATTGACAACAAAAGCACTATTGGAACCTGCCACTTCTTAATAAAATCACTTGTTTCATGGTTCTCTAAGAAATAAAATTCAGTAGCCTTATCTACCGCCGAAGCCGAATATGAGGCTGCGGGTTGTTGTTGTGCACAAATTCTTTATATGAAACAACAACTTCAAGATTTTAAATTGAATTATGATGTTGTACCAATCAAATGTGATAATGCAAGAGCAACAAACATTTCTAAAAATCTAATTTTACATTCACGAACAAAGCACATTAAGATAAGACACCACTTTCTTCATGACCATATGCAAAAAGTGATATATTTTTAGAATTTGTATGCACTAGTGAACAATGAGCTAATATTTTACTAAACCTCTTAATGAAGATTAGTTTATCATAATAAGAAGATAATTAGGCCTAATGCTTGTGCGTGAAGTTGTATGATTTTAATTGAAAAGAGTTTTATTTTATTTTTAAATAAATAAAGGCAACTGAACTGGAACTCAGTTTCGTGCAAATGGGCAACATCCAATCAACTGAAGACAGATCCAATTGACTGAAGACTCATCCAGTCAATTGAACCGTCAAGGCTCTAAAACCCTAGGGCGTCAAACTACATTTCAGTTCTGCCCTTTCATTTTCCACTCTCAATTTCTCTCTCCTAGGGCTCGTTTTCACTCTCAAAAGGGTTCAATTTCATCCAAATTTCTCATACAATCGTTCTCAGCTCTCAATCTTTCCTTTCAACCACTCCATTATCAAATGGCTTCAAGAACAAGAGGAGGAAAAGGAAAATCAATCACACGAGAGGAAACTGCCGATGAAAACAACAAATGGTTCTCCACAGACCGAGCCGAAGCTCTTTACAAGACTCATTTTCAATTGCTCGATCCTATCTTTGGTAAGATTCTAGACATACGCTTCATGGATGCTTTCTTTCCTCACATATTACGTCTTATTACTAGGCTTGGTTGGGGACCATACGTATTCTATCAACCCAAAGGTGTTTTTCCCTAACTTACTCGCTTATTTTATATAAATCTTGCCAAAGAAGATAAAACCCATCCCGATGATCACTACACTCACCTTGCTACCTATCTTTATGGATAAACATACCGATTTACTGATCAAAACATTACCCGTATTTTTGGAATGGGTAGAGGGGATTTTATATGTCCACAAATTTCATCTTCATCATGGATCATGGCACAAGAATTCTATCCCCAAACCTTTTTACCTATGATCATGACTGAACCTCCTCTCAATTTTGCCCTCACCCCATCTTACTCCCAACTCACACTTGAGACCAAAATTTTAAATCTCATCATCACTTACAACATATTGCCTCGTAGTGGATCTTGCACCTACATCTCATATCTTGATTGCTTTATTTTATGGTACCTCTACATGGAAAAACCGCTCGACCTTCCATCTCTAATATGTCAATGGATGCTTTATAAAGAAGGGTTCAAAAGACATACCCTTCCATATGGGGCTTTTCTCACCCCACTCTTTGAATCATTTGGATTTTCTTCATCTCCATCCAATTTTCTTTCACCCAAACCTTCTGACTTTCTCACCGCTACCACTCTAAAGCAAATGGGGTATAGTCTCCAAAATGGGGAATGACACCAAAAAAATCATAGGCCAGCTCCTTAGGTTATGCAAAAGGAAGATGAGAATGCCGCCTATGCACATGCCGATGCTCCTTCTCCTCTTGCTCCATCAGTACCTCCACCTGCTCTTACCACCGCTACTACTGCTCCTGTCACACAATCCTTTTTAAAGAAACTGGTTAAATCTTTCTGAAAAAAGGTTGATAAAAAGTTTGCCAAAATCAACTCTCGTCACACTCGCATCGAGGATGCCTTAGGCATTCCTCCCTATGACGCTTCTTCACCCGATGATGACGGTGATGGCGATGACGACGTGTCACGCCCCAAACTCTTAGTCACCCGGAAAGCCACAACAACCACCAAAACCGTCCCAACACAAAGGGATTAAAACCTGAAAGCCAAGCAAGGCTAAAACCTGTATAAAAAAAACGTACTACCGATGGTTTATTTCATTCAAAATAGTAGCCCAAAGACTACGATTACAGCCTCACAAGCCAAGCCCTTAAACAAAACAAAATACAAATTTTAGATAAGAAAAACCTTTCTTTTTAAAAGAAGCTTAGGCTGTTTCAAAATCTCTCTCGAAGCACAAGAGTTTGAATGAAGCACAAACCATTTGAAAAGTCCATTTGTAAACCGTTGAACCAACCAACCCATGGTTCTCTCAAAAGCATTAAAACATGCATACATCCATAAGAATTACATATGCATTACAACATATTATAACCAACATGAAACATACAAGGTATAAACTACCTATCGAAAATAAGACAACGATGTCTCGTCATCAACCACCTCCGGACACTACCGGGTTAACCCACAGGACCCCGTCCACCTGAAAAAGGTTTTATGACAAAATTCTACACCGTGAGCCAAAACTCAATAGAAACAAACTATAAAGCTATAAAGCAGGATATGCAATCATATAATAAGAGCTAACTCAACCATAAAGCCAAAAAGTTTTACATCATAAAACTCCATGTTTTCCCATCAGACTCCCAAAACCACAAATTTTCCATCAGGCTAACACGAGCCTCAAAAAGGTTATACTTCATAAAATCTTATATTTTCATAAAACCATGAATATCAACAATGCAGATAACGTTTTCACAGTTAAAGAAAAGTAGTAACCAAAACGTTATTTTCCACTTGGATCACACACCAAGGAAAGAGAAAAGATATTTTTCACTCGGAACACACACAACCAAGGAAAATAAACCGGTAAAACAGTATGCTCCACTCGGGCCACACAACCGAGGAGAAAGAGATAAAACGATATTTTCCACTCAGATCACCGAATTAAGGAACATGAAAATAGTTTTCCACTCGGAACTCACAGCCAAGGAAAGAGAATGAATCCTATGTATCGACTTTGTCACAAGGGGATAGAGGTAGCAACTATAGATTCCTGCCCCTTTACCCAATCCCTACACATCGTAGAACCGGTTAGGTAAATACAAGTTCTATACGAAGCCACCATAACCTAAAATCTGACTTTACGGACTAAAATCAAGGGACAAAAGCACCCACACACCTTCTTTACGGGAACTACCCCAAAGGACAAAGGTACCTACTCTGCGCACGTTTCTGAACTTTCAACGAGGGCAACTCGTGCCACATACACGCTATCCCGGTACATCTAGAGAATCATTTCAAAAACCATCCCGTAGCTCAACTACGAAAAATATTTTCAAAAATATACATTAAACATGTATATATAGATCCATCCATCAACATGGAGATCAACAAAAATATTTTCAAAATATTTGTTTCCATTTTTAACAAAACGTTTCAAAATCTCCAAAACACAAAGTGTGGAGATTTTCTCAAAATCCATTATTTTCCACCGTTTTCAAAAACACCCTATGAAAACCACACGTTCACAAGCCATACAATGTAATAAACCAAGAAAAGAAAAAAACATGCTTTTTACCCAAAAAATCAATATTTAAATATAAATATGACATTTCATGCATTTTTTACCTGGTGAAAACACATATAATTACATGTAACACTCTTATACAGTAGTAGGATCTAGAATCCTACCTCAGAGAGTCAAAACTCGACGTCTCGAAAACCAAACCCCGTCGGAACGAGAGTCTGTCTCGATATATGCAAAGCCCCCAGCACTAACATCAAGGATCCGCTATCAGTCTGCTGAAAATCGAGCCCCGGGCGCATTAGAATTTAGAGAGAAGGTAAAGAATACCCAAACTTAACTTAGAAGAAAGCTCCTTTAAAATATCTCCAGGCTTGATATTTATAGAAAAATGCCAAAAACCTTCTGTCTAGTCGACCGAACCCCCATGTCCAGTCGACCGAACTCAAAATTCTTGGTCCAATCGACTAGGCCAAGCCCTCCAGTCGACCGAACTGCTGGGCAGTGTGTTTTCGACGCTGAAACCGATTTTTCAACCTTAAACCAAACCAAACGTGCCTCTTTCGAACCCAATCAAGCCTTAACGGAACCCGAACACGTGCCAAAGGTGTACTTAAAACATTCCGAAAGTTATGAGATAACTCGAACACTTAATCATTCCAAAATGAAACAGGTCGGGGTCTTACAACTCTCCCCCTCTTAAAGGAATTTCATCCATGAAATTCAACACTGAAACTCAAACCAATCACTGAGCTGCAGCCATCAACAAGCTATTATACAAACCTAACAATACCGCATAGCAGCAGAAAAATGCCCTGACAACACTGTACAACAGCAGACATGCCTCAGCCACTGAAACCCCAAACCTGTCGTGACACGAGGAAAACACAATAACACGACTTGAAGATTCAATCTCCACACAAACTGCGTGCACGGGCAAGTCCCACTGACACTACTGGTGTCCATGAAAAATCGGATCAAAATCCAACTCACACTGCCAAAGCACAAAACCTGACTCTCGCCGAACTCAAACCACTCCGGAGATAAACACATCACACATGACCAATCCGCAATGGAACCTGGTCCTAAACACTCTCTATGCCAGAATATAGAGATTACCACTTCGTTCTCACTGCCATAGACTGGCTCAATCACATCTCACCATGCACACCAAGTACCATCTCCACAAGTCCCAACACGGGTTGTCAAACCTTGACATCGATCCCATGAAATCGCATGCTTTACACACAAACTCTACTCAAGTTCTGACAATCACCAAACGACCACTGACTTTGATACCACGTCATCACCTTGTCGATGCCCACATCTCCATTGCTAAAGCTATCGCGACGTCGATCCACGAATAACAACGCAATCGTCAACTCCAGAGAGAAGCTCACTTAACTCACCTGGAATACCAGAGAACAGATCTCATCAAACCTTCAAACCTTCGCCCTCTATCCGATCTTCCATCACGAACTACTATTCTCACTCAGGAGAAACACTAGGTGGCATACCATTGTCCTAGACAAGGTTTCACATAACCGAGAACCAATCCAGCATCATAGCCAACTCATAACACATATATCAAATCCTTTTTGATGCACACCTCATCATACTCTCAGAACAACCATCCGAATAAACCACAGTTATGCCAAAGCACAACATTTACCACAGTCGATGACCACTCCTCGACTCTAAGAACGCTGATCAGTTCAAAGCTCCAAACAGGACCTAAATCCAGACTCACAAAAGTCTACCAGATCCCACCATATGCATATCACAACTGCACTGTTTTGACAAAATTCTCGCTCTACCATGAGCAAGAAACACAACCATACGCACACAACGGTCGATGATCCTCAACTAATCACTGCAAAAGAACGTTACATCTCCACACCAATTCTCTTGTCAACAAGAACAAGCAGCATTCCTGGTCTGCTAATTCGACCTGACAGGGAACACAACCCAAATGGTTTAACCATCAAACAGATAAGCCACACTGACTAGGTTACCACGACTGATCATGTTTATCACACTCAAATGTACTCTTTTATAGGCTTCCACCACGGGATAATACAAACCCCATTATGCGATTCTTTACGATCCCCAACTGCAGGAGCAATCAGATCCCAGGTCACACACACAGATGTTCCACATCCAAGAAGGCACATATCTATGCACCACGCATTCTCGACCCACCAAAAATCAAACCCACAAATTTCCCGATCACAGCAATACTAGTCGCTGAGGCACACTCAAAGGACCTCAACACGGATACAGAACCCATAGTGATTAGCACAATCTCAGAACACAACCAAAACCTGAACCAATCAAGAACATGGCATCTCTATCCACCCGAGATGAAAACAACTCGCACCAGACAATCGTCTACAAAGAAACTCTCTCTCCCTCCAGAGAGAAGAAAGGATCAACAAACCTATGAACTCAGCACCAATCATATATGGAGACACACGTCAATCTGCCCATCGCGCCATAACCTTACTCTAGAAGGTTGCGCTTACTCACCTAACTTCTGCTTGGTGAACCACAACCACATCGCGGCCCCAAGCCGACTGCCCATGCAACTCATATAGAAAGCGCATGGCACCAAACAAGGGAACCAATCCTAAGACTTGTCATCTAGAGTTACTGATAACTCCCACAACCATGCAAACACTTTCTGCACTTTCGCTCTCAAAGCATACATCGATCACAGGCATCGTACCCTACGATTTCTCACCTATCACCCCAGGCCAACTAAACCAAATGGTACATTGCTGAACCTTATAACTCCACACTTCGTTCCCATGGGCAAACAACGTACCTATCTCTGAATCTAAGGTGGAACACAAACCACCTCCAGACATATCATACTCGGGATACATCATCTCAGCACTAAGCCAACCACATGCACCCAAAGGTGATCTTCTAATCACTAGGATATCGACTAAACCACTGACCTGCATTCCCGTAGGAACCCCACAGAACTGCTACTTGTCGCAGAAACCCTTACACATTCCCATACAGTCGTAACCCATGCTCTTCCCAGCATACCTCTAAGGTCATTAGACTACTCAGACCCCCAACAACATCCTCAGATGCGAATCAGACTCGTCAACAGCCTATTGACCACCATCAACATCCTGACTACCAAGGGATATCTCCAGAACCACACGTTCTACTACCTCAACATACGCTCGACCAAAGATTAGCACGTTCCCATCCACTATGTCCCTGTTTATACCCCATCCTGAGTACACGGCTCATGACATAGCATGGCTCACGATGTACCTAATCCATCACACAGCTAGAACCAGGTACACTAAAAGCCCAAAGCCAAAGCCATAAACTCAACTTTGACTACACCCAAACAAACTCTACTCATGCAAACACTCAATGATTTTCCAACCGAGGCTAATCTCACTAAGCTAAACCCAACTCACTGACGAGTTCCACAACATACCAGGCGATCGACGCTCAACCCATAATCGAACCTCTACAACTGATAACAACTGAGTCGCACATCCAAGACCCAAACCACGGTCTCGACGCCTCTAAGGGTTTACATGTTATATATAAAGAAAACATAAAACACAACAACCTAAGGTCGATCTATCATGTTATTTCTAACGCATACCACATAATCATGCTAACACATAGCCACAACAATTACATAGACATAACACTGATACCGAGGAGAACCAACAAGAATGACGTGTCACATTGGATAACCTATTGGAGGTAATATTGCCAAGATCATTATTTTTGTAAAACAATTTTTGATAAAAAATTAACTAGACGGACAAACGCCGAAACGGGTTCTAGATAAAAATTTTAACATCGAATGATAAAAAATAAACCCGTGCAACCAAAGTTAATTTAGAAGAATACCTCTTGTAGATTTAATCTTCAACTACGACTTGATTTTGAGTTGAAGCTCCAGTCAGATCTTCTACTGTATTTTCTTACATGACCCTCGAACGTAGTGTGGGCTACGATCCTCCGAGAACTGGTACCGACAGAATTCAGATATATTTTTTAATTCTTAAAAGATAAAAATAATATCATAATAATATATGAGATATCTGAACTATCAATTCTATCATTCTCAAACTGGTTCAACCTATTCACGTATATAAAGGGCTACAGTAGGTACCTGGGGAGTAATTATGAGTAAGACTTCTAATGGAATATAAACACCTACCAGCGGTTTTTGTAATAAAAGAAAGACGCATATCGGTATCTGCAATTATGAAAAACTAGCAGCGGTTTCTACAATTTTCATAAAACACTGAATTATAGTTCACACCACTGACGAACTATAATTGCACTCTGACCCATAATCTCAAGGCCTTTTTGCATTACCTTCTGTTATTAAATGCTTACCATTTCTCCCCATGTTAAGATTCCCGATACCTGCTAATTAAATTTAATTACTGACAATTTAATTTAATCGGCATCTTCATATTCCTTAAGCCCTTCCGCTTAATTTATTTGACCGCCGAATAATTAAATCCACCTGCAGGGTTTGGGCCCGGTCAAAACTTATAAGCGATCTTAAGGGGGTATTGTCAATCTCGATCTTTCAGGACGTGAATTTCATCAATAATTAATATTTTTCAAATAAATAATATCGCTATCCAACTCACCGGAAAACCCTCTAATGAATCAAAATAACAAATATTAAATATATTCAAATCAATAATTATTTTCGGATTAAAAGGATAAGCACTATTCATAATAACTTTGAGGTGTGAATTAATTTATATAGTCAGTAGTCAGTACTAAATTAATTAACCCAAATATCCCGTTCAATACACACAAAGTGTACTGGCACAGAGAGTCGAAACAATAGACGACGCTATTATCTGTTTTCCGTAACCAAGACAGGCCTACTAAAACTCTGTGCCATAGTCGTACCAATGGTATATCCATTTCCATCTAAGCTGTGAACATAAAACTTATATTCTGCAAGAACCTAAAATCTGGTCTTCTGTGTATAAGCCGTACTCTACACACCAGATTAAATACTGTACAGAATATTGGACATCCATGCATATCAAAGAAATGATACACATACATTGCTCATACAGATTCTTATAAAATGAAAATTTAATTTTATTCAAAAATAAAATTAAATACTAATAGTATGATTTTCAGTATACCAACCCTAACAATCTCCCACTTATACTCAAAACCATGCTGTGATACATCTGACTCCCATGCCCTCTACATGACTATCAAAAGTCTTAGTTGGTAAGCTCTTTATAAATGATCTGCAAGGTTGTCTCCTGATGCAAGCTCTATGTCTGACTGAAAATCTGAGTCTATATACCCCAAAGGTACTAGACTGTCTGCCTAATAAATTAACATATAATTCTTAGTCCTTTTCAGGTACTTGATTATATATTCTTTACAGTAGTCCAATACTCCTGCCCTAGATTAGACTGATATCTGCTATCCATGTCAACGGCAAAGCAGATGTCGGGTCTAGTGCAAAGCATAGCATACATGATGCTTCCAATTGTCGGAGTATAAGGAACTGCCTTCAACTTCTCTATCTCATCAGGTGTCTTTAGGACATTGATCCTTGGAAAGAGTGATTCCATGCCTGAAAGGGAGAAACCCTTTCTTGGAATCTTGTATGCTAAAATGAGTTTGGATATTATCGATATACTTCTCTGGTGATAATCCCAACATCATTTGTTTCCGATCTCGTATAAGCTTGATCCCAATGGTGTGACTGGCTTCCCCCAAGTCTTTCATATCGAACTGCCCAGATAATCATACTTTAACCATAGATAATGCCCTCACATCGTTTTTGATGAGCAAGATATCGTCTACATAAAGTACTAGAAAGATCACCATGCTTTCGTCACACTTCTTGTACACACAGGGCTCATCTGGATTTTGATCAAAACCATAAAATTTTATAGCTTGATCAAATCGATTGTTCCAAGACCTCAATGCCTGCTTAAGTCCATAAATGGATCTCTTAAGCTTGCACAACATGTGCTCCTGGCCCTTTGCAATGAATCCTTCTGGTTGTGTCATATAGATACACTCGTCAAGACTTTCGTTAAAGAAACCTGTCTTGACATCCATTTGCCATATTTCGTAATTGAAATAGGCGACAATAGATAAGAGAATCTGGATAGACTTAAGCATGGCTACCGGCGAAAAGGTTTCCTCATACTCAATTCCTTCTTTCTGAGTGAACCCTTTAGCAACAAGCCTAGCTTTGAAGGTTTCAACCTTCCTGTTTACTCATCTTTTTCTCTTGTAAATCCACTTGAATCCAATAGATTTTATCCTTTCGGGTGGTTCTACAAGTTCCTAGACCTGATTGGAATACATAGAGTCTATCTCTGAATTCATAGCCCTTTACCAAATATCTGCATCTTTGTCTTGTAGTGCTTCATTGTAGTTACAGGGCTCGGTATCTAGTTCTACTGGGATCCTATCAAAAGACTCTCCCAAGAACATATACCAGTCAAGTTGATGAACTACCCTCCCACTATGATGAGGCACTACCAGTGTCTGTGTACTAGCAGTAACAAGTTGTGCAGAATCTGAACCCTATGCATTAGCACCCCGTTCTTGATTTGCACCTGTCCTGATAATCCTCCCACTACGACTAGATAATGGAATATCAGTGACTTGTGGTTCCTCTTCCGTTCTATTGGTATTTTCTCTCAGTTCTTCTAGAGCAATTTTGCCGTTGGGCCTGTGGTCCATAATATAATCCTCTTCCAAGAATCAGGCATTAGTGCTAACAATGACCTTCTGATCCTTAGGATTATAAAATAGACCACCCTTCGTTCCCTTGGGATACCCCA
>JAUMHN010413460.1:0-14104 GCA_032360265.1 Heliamphora ciliata
CTTGATACTCCTCCAACTTATAACTTCACCTCCTAAGGTAAACACATATCCTGAGGTAGACTTACGGGAATCCCTGTCAGACTTGAAATCTGAGTCTGTGTACGGTAAAAGTACTAGACTGTCTGCTTGGTAAACTAACATATAATCCTTAGTCCTTTTCAGGTACTTGATTATATTCTTTACCGTAGTCCAATGTTCTTGCCCTAAGTTGGACTGATATTTGCTAACTATGCCAATGGCAAAGCAGATGTCGAGTCTAGTGCAATGCATAGCATACATGAGGCTTCCTATTACCGAAGCACAAGGAACCGCATTCATCTTCTCTATCTCATCAGGCGTCTTAGGACATTGATCCTTGGATAGAGTGATTCCATACCTAAAAGGGAGAAACCCTTTCTTGAAATCCTGGATGCTAAAACCAGTAAGAACATTATCAATATATTTTTCTTGTGATAAGCCCAACATCTTTTATTTCCAATCTCGCACAAGCTTGATCTCAAGGATACGACTGGCTTCTCCCAAATCCTTCATATCAAACTGCCCCGATAACCACACTTTAACCGTAGATAATGCCCCCACATCATTTTCGATGATCAAGATATCATCTACATAAAGTACTAGGAATATCACCACACTTCCGTCACGCTTCTTGTACACACAGGACTCATCTGGACTTTGATCAAAATCATAAGACTTAATGGCTTGATCAAATCGAGTATTCGAAGACCTTGATGCCTGTTTAAGTCCATAAATAGATTTTTTTATCTTACACAACATGTGTTCCTGGCCTTTTCTAATGAATATGTTTTGTTGTATCATATAGATACACTTGTCGAGACTTTTGTTTAGGAAAGCTTTTTTGACGTCCATTTGCCAGATTTCATAATCAAATGATCGGCAATGGATAAGAGAATCTGGATAGACTTAAGCATGGCTACTGGCGAAAAGGTTTCCTCATAATCGATCCCTTCTTTCTGAGTGACCCATTTAGCAACAAACCTAGCTTTAAAGATTTCAACCTTCTCATGTGCTCCTCTCTTCCTCTTGTAGATCCAGTTTCATCCAATGAGTTTTATCCCTTCGAGTGGTTCTACAAATTCCCAAACCTGATTGGAATATATAGATTCCATCTCTGAATTCATAACCTTTTATTAAAGATCTGCATCTTTATCTTGAAGTGCTTCATTATAGTTATAGGGCTCGGTATCTAGTTCTGTCGGGATCCTGTCAAAAGACTCTTCCAAGAACATATACCGATCAGGTTAATGAATAGCCCTTCCACTACGACAAGGCACTACATGTGTTTGTGTACTAGCAGTAACACGTTATGCAGAATCAGAATTTTGTGCGTCAGCACCCTATTCTTGATTAGCACCTGTCCAGATAATCCTCCGACTACAACAGAGTAATGGGATATCAGTGACTTGTTCTTCCGTTCTACTAGTATTTCCTCTCAGTTCTTCCAAAATAATATTTCTTTTGGGCCTATGATCCATAATATAATCCTCTTATCAGAATCGGCCATTAGTGCTAACAATAACCTTATGATCCTTAGGATTATAAAACAGATCACCCTTCGTTCCCTTAGGATGCCCTACAAAGAAATAGACTTCTCTCCTCAGTTCCAATTTACCCGCATTCCCTTTTAGCACATGTGCTAGACACCCCTAAATTTGAATGTGTTTCAGACTAGGCTTACGCCTAGTCCATAATTCTGTGAGAGTAGAAGGTACTGACTTAGAAGGTACCAAGTTCAGAATGTAAGCCGTTGTCTCTAAAGCGAGTCCCCAAAAAGAATCGGGTAAATCTGAATAACTCATCATGGACCTTATCATTTCCAGAAGAGTCCTATTCCTTCTTTCTGCTACACTATTCTGCTGCGAAATGCCAGTTGCAGTTAACTAGGATGTAATCCCCTCTAATGACAAGTAGTCCTTAAACTCTCCAAAGAGGTATACCCCACCACACTCGGATCGTAGTGATTTAATACTTTTATCCAGACGCTTCTCCGCCTCCGCCTTGAATTCTTTAAATTGCTCAAAGAATGCAAACTTACGGTGCACCTGCTAAATGTATCCATACCTTGAGTAGTCATCAATGAAACTGACGAAGTACTCAAAGTCACCTCTAGCCCGAATTGTCATAGGACAACATACATCAGAATGAACCAGCTCCAACGGTTCTTTAGCTCTATAGCCTTTGGCCAAAAAGGGCCTCTTGGTCATCTTACCCTCGAAGCAAAATTTACAGACTAGAAGTACCTCCACTTCCAATGAACTCAAAAGTCCATCTGCTACGAGTCTGTTTATCCTTTTTAGATTAATATGACCCAAATATAAGTGTCAAAGAAATGTTTGGTTCATTAAAGAAGAAAACTTTCTCTTATATGGTAATATAGATATATTATTCATTTCAGTCAGTTGCAATGTAGGAGAGATTGGAGTAATAATATAATGATCATCCACTAATGTACTAGAATAGATAACCTATTTATCGTCCTTAATAACTACAAATTTATTAAAATAAATCAAATATCCGTCTTTAGCCAATCGAGAAATGGAAACTAAGTTTCTTCTAATGGCAGGTATATAAAAACAACTCTGTCTTTAGCCAATCCATCTGATGTTACCTTTGTATTATTGCCTATATGTAGGTAAATCTCCCCATCACTAAGTTGTTGGGTTTCTTGAAACTCCTAAAATGAATTGCAAACATGATTAATGACTCCTGTATCTACACACCAGGTACCGGTAGATAACACCGCTAAACATGTTTTCACAACCAGTGAGCAGAAATTACCCTGTTTGTTCTACCTTCTGAGAAATACTGGACATAGCTTTTTCTAGTGTCAGGTCTGGTTGCTGTGAAAACATCTACCTTTCAGCTTTTTTACACTAGTTCGTGGCCCACTAACTATCCTGAAAATCGTGTCTCCCTATTTCTGAACCTTTTTCTTCTTCATGCCTTTTGGCCCAGAGGGAGAACCTTTTTTAGAAACAAACACATTTTTTAGTATTGAAGGAATACCATTTGTAGTTAAAGCTATATACAATTTACATTTAAGTCATCAAAATTTAGTCCTGTTAGTTTATTTTCTTTGAGTATTAAAGCGAGTGGGTTGAAAGCCATTTTAATCATGAGAATCACATAATTAAAAAAAATCCTATTAATCATGATGAGCAAAGTTTTGAATTTATTTTAATTTGGTTCCCTATACCATTTCAAAATTAATTTACCAACAGTCTCGTAATCTGAGAATAGCATGCCTCAATGGGAGGACTGATAGTGTAGGTGCAATCCCACGTGGGGGGTGAATTGGGTATTTAAAAAATTTATACCAATATTGACCTAATTAATTATGCAATCCCAAATGACTACAAGTATTCTCTAACAAACAAATTCAAGTAGATATAGAATTTAAAGTGCGAAATTAAAGGGATAGAATTAGAGAGATACGACACCAAGATTTCCAAGGTTCAGCCCACCGGCCTACGTTCTTGCCTCAAGCCAACCGCTATGAGGATTCTACTAAACACTCCTTCAGTAGGTAGAGTAGCCTCTCTCCTTAGTCTAGGCGGAGTAGCCTCTCTTGAGGATGTTTTCTCCTCAAGTACAGACTCCTTCAGTAGGCGGAGCAGTCTGTCCTGAGAATATCCCCTTCTCAAGTCCCTCCTTATAGGTGGAGTTTCCTCTCTCCTTCAATAGGTAGAGTGGCCTCTCTTGAGAATCACCTTCTCAAGTTACAACAAGAATAATAAGAAATTTAAATAGGATTTTACAATGAATCAGCTCCTTTAGCGAGCAAATAAATACAAATAAAGTATACTAATATTCACTTCAAAGGATATATATAAGTAAGAAGCTCAATGGAGGAATTCTAAGGTTTTCTCTCAAAAATGATTTTAAAAAATGAAGAATTTGAAGCACAAACTTGATGTATATGAGAGACTATGATGGAGGGCTTTGCTATATGTTTTTCAAGGATTAAGGGGTCTATTTATAGGCCAAAAACATGAACTAGCTGTTAGGTTAAATGTGGTAATGATCAAAATAGCCGTTGCAGCCAAAAATATTCAAATTATAGCCTGTTCAGTCGACTGGAGTTGACCATTCAGTCGATTGGATTGCATTTTGATCCATTCAGTCAACTGGATCTTGATCCTCGGTCAATTGGATCACAATTGCTCAATTTGCCCAACTTCAAACGACCATAACTCCTTCATCCGAACTCCGAATAGGGTCATTGTTCTGTTCAAATTGAAGTCCTGGAAGTCTACTTTCCAATGGTTCTAACTCGACGACAAAATTCATTTTGTACAAAAAGTTATGGCCAAAATATCGAAGGTATGTCAATTTTCTTCACACAATTTTTGCATATTTTTTGCCGAACTTCTTTTGAAACATTTTAAAACACATTTTATACTTTGAAAATGATTTTTCATGAAATATTTAACAAACCTATGCTTCATCTAAGGTCTCCTATGAGCTTTCACACATATAACCAATGGTATGTGAACTTACATAGGTCTTAGTGCATTTACACTTAAAAAATCTTTAAGCCCTTCAAGTCTTTTTCTTTTCTTCTTGGTTTTTCAGGTGCTCCATGGATCTTAACCGCTTGAATATGATCTTCATACTTCATGGCTTTCATTTTGCTTACTCAATTGTACTTGTGTCATTAAATTCCTCTGAATACACTCAATTTGCATAATTAGAAACTTTGGTTTGTTATCATCAAAATATGTTGAAATCTAGTTAGGCTAACAATCTCTCCCTTTTTTATGATGACAAACAAAGAACAAAATGAGGTTGCCTTTACAAGGTTCCCTCTCACAATATGCATATAACCAAGATTTATAAAATATAATGCAATTAATTCAAGGACTTTGAATTTTCAAGTGATAGGCATTTAAGCACAATTTGACCGATGAATGTGGTAAATTACATTTTTATGATAAAAGTCATTAAGGCATACATAAAAAATTTAACACAAAGACTCCCCCTGTTTAACATATCAAAAGAAATGCAAAAATCATACATTTTCTTCCAAGTATTCTCCCCCTTTGACATTATCAAAACATTTGAAATATAAGCTCTCACCTTTTTTACATATCAAAAAGATTTAATCATTAAGTGCAATGTATACGCTCTCTTTTTTCTCATATTAAAATGAATGTTAAAATAATAATACTTATTTTGCTCAAACATTCTTCCCTTTTTGACATCATTAAAAAGTAGAAGCTTAAAAATGAAATTTATTGAAAAATTATTCTCTCACTTTTTGGTATAGCATCATTTGACAGAAAAATAAGATACCAACTGTCAAAAAAACTTGATTGTCAAAATAATATTAATTGATATGATACCAATTGTTATTCGATTTCAAGTTATACCAATTGATAAACTGATGCCAATTGTTATTCATGGATAGAAATATAAATAATAACAATTGTTAACCATTCTCTCCTATTTTTTAAGAAAACCATTGAAAATTATCATTTTTACATGAATAATGAAGATAATAACTTTTCATGAAAGCACTTTTAAGGCGTTAAAAGAATACCTATTTCAAAGAATGGGTAGATAATATGCAAATAGCTTCCAAAGTAGCTATTTGTGCATAAGTTGAAACCTTGTGCCACAGTTTAAAACTTTTAGGACAACAATGCCATATATATTGGATTCAATAAACTCATGATTTCACGTGCATAATATTTTTCATAATAATACCAATTGAAATAAGGAAAACGTTTTCACTCTATTTCAATTTAACAATTGATGTTCCAGAAAAATATTATGATATCCATCTAATTTCAAAAGTATGATTTCTTTCATATCATTTTTATTAACATAAATCATACCAATTGAAATGATAGAAAAATTTTCTCATTTACTAATTGAATAATAAATATGCATGAGAAAATTAAGATCTAATGAGTGTATGACTTTTTGGAAAATGATATCAAATGGTGCTTAAAAAAGTCATTTTTATCTTCATTCAAATCTGACCAATTGATATAAATTATGGGCACGATATGATCTTATAAATTTCAAAAGATGTATATATATTTTTAATACATAAAATTCATTTATGACTAAAAGATATGAACATTTAGAGCGCATTGTTTTTATACCTTATAAGTATGGAGATTGTGCATGAATGAATTGTCTCAACCGCATACCATATTATGAATTGATTCATTTTCATGTTGTTGACTTTCAAAATGATATATGTCCAATTTTCATGCAGGGGGTCATTTTTCATAGTCCTGTATGATTTAAGATTTTTAACAAAGATATTTATTCTCTAAGTCATAGCACATAAAATTTTTAACAAGAGTATAATGCATAACTTAAGCACAAAAATATTATGATACCAAGTGTTATGATAATAAACAAGATACAAAAACTGGAAAGATTATACCATTAGAGTCAAGTCTCATGTGATAAACCATTTTGAAGCTTTGACTTGACATTCCACACGTGTTTTGAACTTCCACTTACTATGATATACTTGATTGCTCGAGTGGAGGCATCCAACCACCTACAATACAGTTTTAAGTGGGATCTTTTGGTACCCATACCTTTTTGGGTCCATAAAGGTTAGTACTCGGATCATACTTTATTTTCTAATGTTTTTATCAATACTTCTTTTTCCTCTATAAGGGCAATTATACCTAATATGACAATTTTTTATACAATATAAACAAGTAGTTTTGGCATGATCATTTTTAGAACAAGTACTACTTGAAAAGGCTTCCAAGTCTTTAATTTTCCTCTTTAAATTTAAAATTTTATTTTTGCTACAAGAGGATTTTATTCTTTTAAGCTCATCTCTTAAATAATTATTTTCTTTATCTATAGTAGAAATTTCAATTTTATGAGCTTTTTCGAAAATCTCAAAAGATAATTTTAACTCAATAAGTTCGTTTAAATGATTTTCAATTTCTATTTTCAAAGAAGTATTTTTCTTGCCTAACTTTAAACAATATTTATATAGACATTCTTTTTTTTTTTGCAGTTCCTCATATGTAGGCAAGGATTCATCACATGATTTCTTACTTTAAAATTTAGTGCATTTGAAGTACTTGTAGTGTTAGAATTTTCCTTATTATTGCTATGAGCCATATAGCAGAAATTTACCTCCTCATCGCATGAATTTTCATTTGAAGTGTTTGAGTCGAGTTGATTCCATGTTATTGCCTTCATAGCTTTCTTCTTCTTCTTTTTCCTTCTTGATTCCTTTTTACTTGAATCACTTTTGTATTTCCTTGAGCCTTGAAATTTCTTTGCAAACTTTTTGTCCTTCCTTAGAAATTTTTCATGCTTTCTTGTGATGAGCTTCATATCATGATCTTCATCCTCTTTATCACTAGAGCTCTCATTTGATGCTTTGAAGACAAACTATCTTTCCTGTTTTTGAGCAATTTTTTGATCTCTTTCTAAACTCGATTTTTGACATACTTTATATCAAAAGAAAGTTCTCAAAAATTACTATTTTTCTATGAAGAAACTGCTCAAAAACAGCCCAAAAAACTGCTGGGAACACAGCCCAAAGCTACTATCGCCGCACCTAGTGTCGCTGTCTTTAATCGCCAACTTCCCGAGGCCGTTCCGACCTCATCCGAGCTTTGTTTTTGACGTACTTTATATCAAAAGAAAGCTCTCAAAAAGTACTATCTTTTAGTAGAAAAAACTGTTTGAAAACAGTCCAAAAACTGCCAAAAAAGTGCCTGGAAGCTGTTGGCGCCAGGCGCTACCGCCGCCGGCCTGTTTGTCGCCTATTTGGGTTGTGATTTTGGTCCAGTTTTTTTTTTTATTTTTGACAGTATTTTGAGGTATGTTTTACTGCTATTTTAAGTTAAAAAATGTTTCCCAAAAAATAGTCCAAAAATGGCCTGAAAAATCATAAAAACCACCGCCAAGTCACCGGTGGCAAAGCTGCCAAAATTGGGCTGTTTTGGTATTTTTCCTTGCTATTTTTGACTTTTTTTTTATACTGTTTTTGTCATGCCCAAAACCCAGGATCACGTGAAAAATCACCAAACAACAATTTTACAGAAAATAAATTTTTAAACATTCAAATCCACCTGTTGAAATCAAAGGAAAACCCAAAATGCATCTCTTATGAACAGTAAACATCCTGTCTAACATGCAAAAGTATATCGCCTTATAGCATACAAACTGCCTTCAGGAATAGGCATGCCAAAAGAAAAACTATAAAAGTCTTCCGCCACCACAATATCACCAGAGCTACACCTCATCCACATCATCACCTGAAAATAGTTTTATAAAAAAGTCCCACCCGTGAGCCGAAGCCTAATAGAAACAGACTGTAAAGCTGTAAAGCAGGTAATATGCAATCACATGGTGGGACTAAACTCAACCACAAACCCAAAATGGTTTTCCATCAAAAAACCCACAAGTTTTCCCATCAAGCCAACACAAGCCTCCCAAATGGTTTTATTATCATAAAGCCCTATTTCTATCCTTAAACACATGAATTTGCAAATAATGCAACTAAACCATCATAGTTAAGAAAAAACAGTAATCAAAACATTGTTCCCTCGCGAAATGTACCATCGCGGAATAAGAAGAGTAAGATCCTTTGTACCGACTCAATCACAAGAGGATAGAGATAGCAACTATAGACTCCTGTCCAGTATCTAACCCCCAGATATCGTGGGATCACCTAGATACACGCAGGTTCTATACGGAGCACCATGAACGTAACCACTCAATTTACGGGTTATAACCCCGAGGGAGCTGAGCACCCATTCGTCTCAATTTACAGGGACTAACCCGAAGGACCTGAGTACCTACGCTGCGCACGTTTTTGGACTTACACCTAGGACAACTCGTGCCAAATACACATCATCCTAGTATATCTAGATAATCTTCTAAAAATAGAACTGTAGCTCAACTACAAAACATTTTTCCCCTAAAATACATTATACATGTATTTAGATCCATCCTTCAGCAAGGAGACCACACAAAATATTATCAAAATGTTTTATACCATTTTCAATAAGACATTTCAAAACCTGAGACTCAACCCCTATAGCGAGCTCCAAACCTCCAAAACATAAAATGCTGAGATTTCCATCAAAATCCTCCGTTTTTTAACAAAAATCACCGTTTTCAAGAAAACCCTTTGAAAATCGCAAATCATGTGTCATAAAGCACCATAAGCTAAGAAAAGCAAACAACATTGTTTCTATCAGAAAAACAAGGCTTAAACAGAAAATATGACATTTGATGTATTTTCTACCGGTAAAAAAAGCATAGAATTACGTATAACACCCTAGAACAGCAGTAGAGTCTAGAATCCTATCTCGTTGGGTCAAAACCCGACGCCTAAAAAATTGGGTCTCGTCGGAATGAGAATCAGACCGGATGAGCGCGAAGCAAGCAGCGTGAATAGCAGGGATCCACAAGCTGATCGTCGAAAACTAGGCTCGGGTAGGTCAAAACTGTAGACAGAAGGCAGAGGAAAGGAAGAAAGAAGCTTTTCTCCAAACATTCCAGGGGCTGGAATACATATAGGCAAGCTAAAAACACTGTTCAGTCGACTGAAGAGAGTACTTCAGTCGACTGAAGTGCCTCAAGAAACACAAACCACCACAGTTCAGTTGACCGAACCCCTTGGTTCAATCGACCGAACTCAAAAAAAGATGTTCAGTCGACCGAACATAGCTGTCCAGTCGACCGAACCTCAGGGTTTTCAACTTACTATTTTGTTTCGATTTTGGTGTTCTAAGGCAAACCCAAACAAGCCTAAACAAGGTCTGGGAAAGTTTAAAACACATCTATACATGCTGTTCTACAACCCAAAACATAAACCATGCATCGATGATATATAACATGAAGGAAAAACACGTCAACATTTATATATATAAGAAATAATAAGGTTCGGAGTCGCACAACTCTCCCCCTCTTAAGAAATTTCCCCCCCCCCCCCGAAATTCTCTACAGGGTCACGAGGTAAACAGATCTGAATATCTAGCATGCATCCCAGACTCAAGCTCCCAAGTCGCTTACTTAACCCCGTGATGAAGCCATTGAACCTTGACATACGCAATCGTTCTCACCCACAACACTTGCTCCTTTATATCCAGAATCCTCACTGGGCGTTCCTCATACGTGATATCCTCATCAACTCGCAACTCAGTTCAATCTAACACATGAGACAGATCTGGCTCATACCACCGAAGCATAGAAATGTGAAATACGTTGTGTACAGATGCTAACTGAGGTGGCAAAGCCAAACGGTATGCTACAACCCCAATCCTTTTCAAGATCTCGAACGGTCCAATAAAATGAGGTGACAGCTTCCCGCGACAGCCAAACCTCATCAACCCTCTACGTAGCGAGACATTCAGAAACCCATGATCTCGCACTGCAAACTCTAACGGTCTCCTCATCTGATCCGTATAACTCTTCTGGCGGCTCTGAACTGTCACCAAACGCTGGCGAATCACGGCAATCTGCTCTATCGTCTCCCGTACTAAGTTGGGTCCCAAAACAGCGATCTCTTCCACCTCTGTCCAAGATACCAGCGATCTACACGGTCTACCATACAAAGCCTCATACGGTGCCATCCCAATTGTGGACCGATAGCTGTTGTTGTATGCAAACTCTGCCAATGATAGGTGATCCTCCCAGGAAACCCGAAAGTCAAGCACGCACGCTCTCAACATGTCCTCCAAAATCTGGATGGTCCTCTCTGACTGACCATCGGTCTGAGGATGAAAAGCTGTACTAAAAGTCAAGCTCGTCCCTAAAGCCACCTGAAAACTCTGCCAAAAGCGCGATGTAAAGCGCGGGTCTCGATCAGAAACGATAGTCACCAGTACTCTGTGTAGCCGGACTATGTCTCAAATGTACAATCTACTCAATCGGTCTACTGTGTCTCTCACTCGAATAGGGGGGAAGTGCGCAGACTTCGTCAACCTATCCACTATAACCCAAATAGCATCGTGCTCCTTCGGCGAGAGTGGAAGTCCTGATAAAAAATCCATAGTGACATTCTCTCACTTCCACTCGGATACAGGCGACGGCTGTAACAATCCTGCAGGTCTCTGGTGTTCCACCATTACTTGTTGACAAGTAAATCATCGAGAAATGAATCTGATCACATCCCTCTTCATTCCCTTCCACCAGAACTGTCGGCGCAGATCGTGATACATCTTTGTGCCTCCTGGATGCACTGCAAGGCATGAGGGATGAAACTCATGTAGCACCTCAACACGACACGACTTTGGCACAAATAGACGTTCTATCAACCTCAAACTCTGATCTGAACCCACCGTCCAACCTGTTGTGTCCTTCCAGCTACCAATGCGGTCCTGTATCATCTAAATCCTCATGATCAGTGCCCTGAGCCTCTAATACCCGTGCAATCAATGCAGGCTGTAAAGCTATAGAAAATAAAGTCGCACCTTCCCCTGTCTCCCTGAGACACAAATCAAACTCCCCAACAACCCCGAGCATATCCCATTCTCGTAGAGCCATAGAAGCTAACGAGCCATGAGATTTCCTACTAAGCGCATCCGCTACGACATTTATGTTCCCCGGGTGATACTACAAATCAAAGTCGTAGTCTCCCAACAGCTCCATCCACTGTCGCTGGCGAAGATTCAGGTCTTTCTGTGAAAACAAGTAATTTAAGTTCTTGTGATCTGAGAAAACCTCAAAATGCTCACCATATAGATAATGCCGCCATGTCTTCAAAGCGAAGACTACGGCTGCCAACTCCTGATCATGAGTCGGGTAATTCCTCTCATATATCTTCAGCTGTCGCGAGCCTTAGGCTACAACCTTGCCTCCCTGCATCAATACAAAGCCCAAACCGTCAAGTGATGCGTCGCAATATACTGTATAGCCCAGACCTCGCTCAGGAATAATTAACACCGACGGACAGGTCAATCTCCTCTTCAGCTCCTGGAAAGCTGACTCACAGGATTTTCTCCATACAAAACTGACTCCCTTGGGCATAAGACGCGTCATCGGTGCTGCCAGCCTAGAGAAGTCCTTCACAAACCGTCGAAAATAACCTGCCAGACCGAGAAAACTACGCATCTCAAAAACATTCTTCGGTTTCTGCCAATCCGTCACTACATCAGTCTTTGTTGAGTCCACTGATACCCCATCCTTTGACACCACGTGTCCAAGGAATCTCACCTCTGACATCCAGAACTCACACTTCTCGAACATCGTATACAGGTGATGTTCTCTCAGAAGCTGCAAGACATGCAAATGCTCCTCATGCATCTCCCTCGTGGGCCAATAAAACAGAATATCGTCCACGAACACAACCACAAAACTATCCAAGTGGGAGTGGAAAATACGGTTCAACAGACCCATAAATGTAGTTAGAACGTTCGTCAGACCGAACGGTATAACCAGAAACTCGTAGTGACCATAGCGAGTCCGAAAGGCGGTCTTCGCTATGTCCTCGTCCCTAATCCTCAGCTGGTGATATCCTGACCTCAAGTCAATCTTCGAAAGGCAACGGAACCCCCTCAACTAATCAAATAAATCATCAATCCTAGGCATAGGATATCTATTCTTCACCGTCACCTGGTTCTACTTCCAGTAGTCTATATATAGTCTTAGTGACCCATCCTTCTTCTTTACGAACAAAGTTGGTGCTCCCCACGGCGGTGTACTCGGTCGTACAAACCCTTTGTCCAACAACTCCTGTAACTGCACCTTGAGTTCGCACAACTCAGCAGGTGCAAAGCGATAAGATGGCATAGAGATAGGAGCAGTTCCTGGAACAAGATCAATGGAGAACTCCACATCACGGCTCTATGGCAACTCAAACAGATCGTCAGAAAAGACGTCTGGATAGTCACATACCACAGGGGGTAACTCCCCTCGAACCTCATCTGGCATATCCAATTTGAGAGCAGAAAAATGAGAACCAAAGTTCCCTCGAACTCACGCGGCACCTAGTACAGACACCAAGCTCTCATCCCGATCACCCACAAAGTAGAAGCAATCACCCTTCGAGGTACAGATCGACACTCTCCATCACTCATAATCTATATAGGCATGGTAGGTAGTCAGCCAGTCCATCCCTAGGATGACATCAAACGTGGTCTTGTCTAGAATGATAAAATCATACTCTAAACAACGACCGGTGACCTCGAGTACATCAGATCTACAAACAAGGCTCAACGTCACACTCCCACTAGCTGGGGTCTCCACACACAAGGTACTACCCAACCAGTCCATTTCCAACCCCAATGCAAATACAAATGCAGAGGATATAAATGAATGTGATGCTCCCGTGTCTATAAGAACACTGGCCCATGATCTAAAGACTAGAAGAGTACCTCTGATCATGGCCGAAGTAAAAGCAGCATTAAACACCTCTGGTGCTTTGGAAGCATTGCAATCAGCAAGCACATAAGCTCTGGCCTGCGGCAATCTGGTCTGTCCACCATAACTCTGAGTCGATGGCTACCTCACTGACTGAGCTGAAGCACCTCGCTCCGAAAACCTAGAAGTCTGAGCCCTAAGCTGCTGCGGAACCTGTCGCCTCTGTACAGATGAGGTAACCAACCTTTTGTCGTGTCTTTGACATTCCCCTCTCTGGGACACTATCTGCAAAAGTGTTCGGACTGACCACACCCAAAACAGATATGTGGGTCTCTCGCCTTTGACTAGACGGGTGCTGAACTCTGAGCCTGGCCCTTCTGCGGGCACTCAACTAAACAATGTCCCGCCTGCCTACATCTATAACAAATCAACCTTCTCTGTTTTGGCCTTCCTGCCAAAGCCATTGAAGGTGTAGGTGCAGACGACTGCGGCTAATAAGATCCAGTAAAACGAGAACTAGGTCTAAATGACCTCTGGAGCTTGTTCCCGCGCCTCTGATCCCCATTGCCCTACTGACTCCTGCTCTCTCTAATCCTGTGACTGTCTACCAATGAGTTCTCAACCCGGATAGCCACTTACACCAGTTTAATATAGACCTCCACATCTAGAGCTGCAACCCTATCCTTGATAGCAGGTCAAAGTCCCCTTTCAAACCTCCGAGTGCGCAACTCCTCAGTCGATACCATCTCAGGTGCAAATCGCGACAGATTCGCGA
>JAUMHN010413471.1:0-14104 GCA_032360265.1 Heliamphora ciliata
TATAGACCCATATAAGATCGCACCCTCTAATGAATCAAAACAACAAATATTAAATATAAGCAAATCAATAATTATTTCAGGATTAAGAGGATAAGCACTATTCATAATAATCTTGGGTTATGAATTAATTTATATAGTCAAAACAGGCCTACTAAAACTCTGTACCACAGTTGTACCGATGGTATGTCTATTTTCATCTAAACTGTGAACATAAAATTTATATTCTGCAAGAACCTAAAATTTGATCTTCTGTGTGTAAGTCGTACTCTACACACCAGATTAAATACAATACAGAATATTGGATATCCTTGTATAACAAATAAATGATATGTATACATTACTCATAAAAATTTTCATAAAATAGAAAAATAATTTTATTAAAATTAAATTAAATACTAAAATATGATTTTCAGTATACCAATCATAACAATCTCTCACTTATATTCAAAGCCATGTTGCCATACATCTGGCTCCCATGCCCTCTACATGACTATCAAAAGTCTTAGCCGGTAAGCTCTTTATAAAGGATCTGCAAGGTTGACTCCCGATGCAAGCACTATGTCAGACTTGAAATCTGAGTATGTGTACCCCAAAGGTACTAGACTGTCTGCTTGGTAAACTAACTTATAATCCTTAGTTCTTTTCAGGTACTTGATTATATATATCTTTACCGCAGTCCAATACTCCAGCCATGGGTTAGATTGATGTCTGCTAACTATGCCAACGACAAAGCTGATGTCGGGTCTAGTGTAAAGCATAACATACATGAGGCTTCCTATTACCGAAGCATAAGGAGCTGCCTTCATCCTCTTTATCTCATAGGTGTCTTAGGACACTGATGCTTGGATAGAGTCATTCTATGCCTAAAAGGGAGAAACCCTTTCTTAGAATCCTGCATGCTAAAACGAGCAAGGATATCATTGATATACTTTACTTGTGATAAGCCCAACATCCTTTGTTTCTGATCTCACACAAGCTTGATCCCAAGGTTGTAACTGGCTTTTTCCAAGTACTTCATATCAAACTACCCAGATAATCATACTTTAACCGTCAATATTGCCCCCACATCGTTTTCGATGAGCAAGATATCGTCTACATAAAGTACTAAAAAGATCACCACGCTTCCGTCACACTTATTGTACACATAGGACTCATCCGGACTTTGATCAAAATCATAAGACTTTATACCTTGATCAAACCGAGTGTTCCAAGACCTCAATGCCTACTTAAGTCCATAAATGAATCTCTTAAGCTTGCACAACATGTGCTCCTGTCCCTTTGCAATGAATCCGTCTGGTTGTATCATATAGATACTCTCGTCAAGACTTCCGTTAAGAAAAGATGTCTTCACGTCCATTTGCCAGATTTCGTAATCGAAATGTGCGGCAATGAATAAGAGAATCCGAATAGACTTAAGCATAGCTACCGGCGAAAAGGTTTCCTTATAGTCGATCCCTTCTTTCTGAGTGAACCCTTTAGCACAAGCCTAGCTTTGAAGGTTTCAACCTTCCCGTCTACTCTTCTCTTTTTCTTGTAGATCCATTTGCATCCAATGGGTTTCATCCCTTCGGGTGGTTCTACAAGCTTCCAGACCAGATTGGAATACATAGATTCCATCTCTGAATGCATAGCCATTTGCTAAAAGATCTGCATCTTTGTCATATAGTGCTTCATTGTAGTTATAGGGCTCGGTATTCAGTCCTATCGGGATCTTGTCAAACGACTCTCCTAAGAATATATACCGATCAGGTTGATAACCAACCCTCCAACTACAACGAAGCACTACCTGTGTCTGCGTACTAGCAGTAACAGGTTGTGTAAAATCTGAACCCTGTGCATCAGCACCGTATTCTTGATTTACACCTATCCCGATAATTCTCTCACTATGACAAGGCAATGGAATATCAGTGACTTGTGGTTCGTCTTCCGTTCTACTAGTATTTCCTCTCAGTTCTTTCAGAACAATATTGCTTTTGGGCCTATGATCCATAATATAATCCTCTTCTAAGAATCGGGCACTGATGCTAACAATGACCTTCTAATCCTGAGGATTATAAAATAGACCACCCTTCGTTCCCTTGGGATATCCCACAAAGAAACAGACTTCCATCCTCGGTTTTAACTTACCTGCGTTTCCTTTCAGCACATGTCCTTGACACCCCAAAATCCGAATGTGTTTCAAACTAGGCTTACACCCGGTCCACAATTCTGTGGAAGTAGAAGATACTGACTTAGAAGGTACCAAGTTCAGAATGTAAGCCGTTGTCTCTAAAGCGAGTCCCTAAAACGAATTTAGTAATCTTGAATAACTCATCATTGACCTTACCATGTCCATAAGAGTCCTATTCCTTTTTTCTGCTACACCATTCTGCTGTGGAGTGCCAAGTGCAGTCAACTAGGATGTAATCCCCTCTAATGACAAGTAGTCCTTAAACTCTCCAAAGAGGTATTCCCCACCACGGTCGGATCGTAGTGATTTGATACTTTTACCCAGATGCTTCTCTGCCTCCGCCTTGAATTCTTTGAATTTCTCAAAGCATTAGCCTTACAGTGCATCAGGTTAATGTATCCATACCTTGAGTAATCATCAATGAAACTGATGAAGTACTCAAAGCCACCTCTAGCCCGAATTATTATAGGATTATACACATCAGAATGAACCATCTCCAACGATTCTTTAGCTCTATAGCCTTTGGCCAAAAAGGGCCGCTTAGTCATCTTACCCTCTAACCAAGATTCACAGACTGGAAGTGTCTCCACTTCTAATGAACTCAAAGGTCCATCTGCTACCAGTCTGTTTATCCTTTTTAGATTAATATGACCCAAGCATAAGTGCCAAAAAATATTTGGTTCATTAAAGAATGAAACTTTCTCTTATATGGTAAAGTAGATGTGTTATTCATTTCAGTTAGTTGCAGTGTAGGAAAGATAGAAGATACAACATACAGATTATCCACCAATGTACCAGAAAAAATAAAATGTTTATTTTTCTTCAAAACGACAGAGTCACCAAAATGAACAGAATATTTGTCCTTTTTTAAACTCGATACTGAAAATTAAATTTCTTCTAATCGAATGTACATAAAGTCAATCTTTTAGAAGTACTATCCTATCTCTACTAAAATTGAGAGTGATATCTCTTATGCAACTGCTGCCACCCTTGTATTATTGCCCATGTGCAAGTAGATTTCTCCATCACTGAGCTGCTTGGTTTCCTGAAACCCCCGCAAAGAATTACAGACTTGATTAGTGGTTACCGTATCTACACACCAGGTACCAGTAGATAACACCGCTAAATATGTTTCAACAACTAGTGAACAGAAATTACCTTGTTTGTTCTTCTTATTGAGAAAAACCGAACACTTCTTTTTCCAATGCCCAAACTGGTTACAGTGATAGCACTTGCCTCTTGGCTTCTTCACACCAGCTTTTGGTCCCTTAACTGCTTTTACACTTATGTTTCCTTGTGTCTGAATATTTTTCTTCTTCCTACCTTTCGATTTAGAGGAAAAACCCTTCTCAGCCACATACACAGAACCCGGCTTCCTAAGAACACCATTGGTTGCTTGAAGTTACTTAAGAAGTTCTGCCAGTGAGTAGCTGAGCTTATTCATAAAATAGTTCAGGCAGAACTGCTAAAAACTTTCAGGCAGTGACTGGAGTATGATATCGACCTAGATTTCCTCGTCAATTTTAGCTTCAAGGATCTCTAGTTCATTCAGAAGACTGATCATCATTAGAACATGATCCCTAATTAGTGTACCTTCAGCCATGTTTGCATTCATTAGAGATCTCATGGCCACCTGCCTAGCAGCACGATTTTGATCCCAAATATTTTTTTGAGGTTCATCATCATGTCATAAGCACTGGGCATAGACTAATGCTGATGCTGCAAAACATTTGACATTGAAACCAAAATGTAACAGCGAGCCATCTGATCAGCTTTCTGCCACTTCTGATGGGTCTGGGTTTTCCTTTTGGTAGCCCCCTCATCAGGTAATGGTGGACATATCTTAGTTAAAACAAACTTGTAATCTTCAGTAGTTAATACAATGTCCAAATTCTGTTTCCAGTCAACATAGTTCAGTCCTGTAAGTTTGTTTTCTTTGAGAATGGAAGATAGTGGGTTGAAAGTCATTTTAATCCTGAGAATCACATAATTAAATAAAATCGTTAATTATGATGAGCAAAACTTTGAATTTATTTTAATTTGATTCCCCCCATTTTAAAATTAATTCGCCAGCAGCCTGGTTACCAGAGAATAGCATGCCACGATGGGTGGACGTCTACTATTCTTCATCAGACCAGACAGGCCAATTTCTTTTAATTTTACTATCTGGGCAGCTGACCATGCCAAGTAAAATTAAATAACAGTGACTCAGTTGGAAAGGTACTATTATATACAGCTAAGTGTTAACCATCACCTAAATCTAAATTAATCGCTTCACAATGAACCCTTCAGTTTGAGAAGTGATCCACACTAACAATTTTCTAGAATTATCCCTAAAGAAAGTTTATACCGGCGATATCGCAATTAATCTGTCCGTTGGGGAGGAAGGCCTTACTATCGACACGTAGGGTTTAATTACATCGCCTACAAACTGGTGATGGAGACTGTGAGATTTATCTGTGAATAAATTTCCTCTCCCACTTAGATTTTTAAAACTTTTTTTAGGGTTATAAAAATCCGTCTAATTAAAATAAATTTATTAATTTTGAAAGTCGCACGATCTGAAAGAATAAAACATCTTTCCGTGTATAAGATTATAAAGATTCTGGTTTATCAAACTATCTTTTGAAAGTCACATGATCTAAAAGAATCAAACATCTTTCCGTGTATACGATTGTAAAGATTCTGGTTTATCAAATCGCATCTTATATTTCTTGATCCTTTCGAAGAATTTTTGAAGTGCCATGATATGGCCGTCTCAATCTTTGGACTTCACAATCATATCATCTACATACCCTTCGACTTCCTTGGGTATCATGTCATGCAACAAAATAGTTGCAGTCTTTTGATAGGTTGTCTCTACATTCTTCAAATCAAATGGCATCACAGGGTAACAGTAGGTGCCCCACGGTGTAATAAATGTCATCTTTTTTCTGTCTTCAGGATCTATTAAGATATGATTGTACCTAGAGAAACCATCCAAAAATGATAAAAGAGCGTGCCCCACTGTGCTATCTACCAAGACGTCAATGTACGGTAGTAGAAAGTCGTCCTTCGGGCTAGCCTTGTTGTGATTCTAAAAATTCATCATTCTTTAAGACCAGCACAATGTTGGCCACCCACTTTGGATACTCGACTACCATAAGAAATCCAGTGTTGATCTGCTTGGTGACTTCTTCTTTGATCTTTAGAGCCCATTCTAGCCGTATCCTTCTCAATTTTTGTTTGATCGGTTTAGCATCAGGATACAAAGAAATATGGTATTGGACAATAGCGGGATAAATTTCGGGCGTATCCTTCTATGATCATGCAAAAATGTCTTTAAATTCTTTTAATAAAGTCATTAATTATTCACGTTCAACTGAAAATAAAGAAGAACCAATTTGAAAAATTTGTGAGTTAATTTCATTACCCAAATTTATTGACAAAGTTTCTTTAATTATTGGTTGGGCATGCATTTCTTTTTCTCTTTTTTATTAAAGGTTTTAATTCTTCTGGGACATCTCCTTCGAATTGAAAATCATCAGAAAGTGTACAAAATAAATGAAGTAAAGCAGAATAAACAGAATCTTCATTTATTTCATTGATATCAAAGAGAGCATGGATTACAGAATTGAAAGTAAAAGAAGAGGGTGCACAGATAGTCATGCTCTCGAACTCGACATCAAAATGATCAGAACAAAGCATAAACTTATAAGACTCCGACTTGACTCGCGACTTGAATCATGCAAAATACAAGAATTTGAAAACTAGCTGTGACCTTCGGTGCAAATGGACGTGGAATGACCTTATTGTCAATGAGATCCTGAATGTCATGGCAGAATTTCAGACAGTTTTCGATTAGGTGTCCATGGCTCTGATGGTATGAGTAATATTAGGTGGGATCGTAGCGTAGCGGTAAAGGGTTAGGAGGCAGTATTGGATCAAGAAGCTTTATCAGCTCTTTTTCGACAAATCGATTCAGGGCCATGGACAGAGAGATATTAAGGGGAGTAAAAACTCTCCTTGGTGTTTTTGGTTACGACGGCTGGTTATTTCTCGGAGGAAGTGATGAAGGTGAAGAATTCGGTCGATCTGATTGGGGGTTTAACAAATTCACCTTATTAGAGCGAGATGTGGGGTTAGTGGAAGAGGTGGGATGGTGTTGGTTGTTTGATGGGTAAGATCTTTTTGGCTTTTGGCTCGACTCATCCTCCTCGATATCACCAGACTGGATTGTATCTTCTACCTGAATCTCGGCATCAAACAACTACTCGAATGTGGAGAGCAGCCGTGTGAATAGATAACGCTTTAGAGGAGATTGGAGATTCTTAACTAGAATCCTCACCTGTTCCTTTTCTATTGGTCGATTTGTCATTTTAGCTGCCTTTTCCCTCCACCTGGTTAGAAAGCCCACAAATGACTCCCTGCTTTCTTGACGAGTGGTCTCCAACTCCTAAGTGGTTACATCTAGCTGGACATTATAGCTGTACTGACTGACAAATGTCGTAGCTATGTCCTCCCAGAAACTGGTCCTTGCCACGTCGAGGGTGAGGAACCATTTCTGGGCTGCCCCAGAAAGAGATCGGTGAAAAAGTTGGGCCTTCAACTGGTCATCAATTCCCATTGGCGACAGGGTACCAACATACATTCGGAGATGAATTCTGGGATTTCCAATTTCGTCAAATTTTTCCATGTTGGGCATTTTAAACTTATCCGGGAGCTTGGCATCTGGAAACAGGTAGAGTCCCCCTACATCGAGCATATATTTCTCGACTCCCTTGGCCTTTCTAAGGACCTTCTTCATCCGATTGATCTTCTCAGCCAATGCAGATTCTTGGGACTGAGCAGTATTTTTTTCCTCAACTATCACTTGACGAGGGATCTGTGGTGGTGGCGGAACGACTTGTGCTCCATCGTGAACCAAATTTTCATCCCAAAAGTTTTTCCCATTACCATTCGGGTCATCATGCTGTTCATTTAGTACTGGCAAATGGCCTTGAATCGCCCGAATTTGTGCCTAACATTGCACCTGAGCCTGGGTCTGTTGCTCTACAGCTCTCTGTATCTCAATAATAGCTCTCATCATAGCTGTTAAGTTAACTTCATTCATTGCCATTTTTGATGACTCAGCTAGTTGTTCAGATATTCTATAGAGTCTGCCTGACCCTGATCTTGCCCAAATGCGTGCCGACTGTAATCTTTCTAGCTCAATGATCTAGACCCGAAGAAAACCTAAATTTCAAAAGTAGAATAACCAATATTAAACACTTCCCGGTTAAGAGTTCTGATGATAGATAACAAACATCCCAGATACCCGAAATGGCAAATCATAATTAGATAATCACGGAAGCTGAAATAATGCCCCTACCAGGCACATGCTGGCAGTATAACAACAAGACGACCCAAAAACCAAAATAATGGCCAAGAAGGGGATTAACTAAATTCTAGAGGGAAGGTTCATCTAAACGGAGAAATGGGCAGCACTCTGGCAAGAAGGTAGTTCCAACCCCCAAGAGATCGGTTTGATCTAGGGAAAAATAGGCAGCACAACTGTAGGGAAGCAAGACTAGCTCACACGGGTATAACGAAGGTTCAAAGCGATTCTAATACAACAACGGGAAGAACCCAAAAGAGAGAGAAACTATCCTAGAGGCTTCCAAACAAATCACGGGCATGACCTCGAGAAGAAAATTATGGCGTGAAAACTGAGCAAGGTGAAGAACAAAACTCGGGTAAAAACCCAAAGGGAAAACTAACCTAATCAAAGGATAACTGAAAACCTGAGCCGAAGCTGGAAGAGGAACTAGCCTAAGCCAAACAAACAATCCTAACAAACGCAATCAAAACATATAATTAAGAAAACACATAATCTTACTAGGGTTAGCAGCACCTAATGAGAGGTTCTAAGCTACTATATGCAAAAGGCCAATTTTGGTCAATTGAACAGGGTACCTTTTGAATAGAGTCGGGTATATACTTCCCATGCAGGACATGGTCAAACAGTACGTCCGAACTCTTTTACTGCACCTATGATAGCGTACAGTCTGTAAGGGTTACCTGTCTTTCCAACAATTCCAAAATGGATGAATGTTCAAGGCATTAGGTCGACCAGGGAGGGAGAGTTTGAAGAACAATGCACATGTATGCAAAAATAAAAATGAGGAAGTCTTATTAAGAACCGATGATATTTTCAAGCCTAGCCATCTTATTTGATTTTATAAACCAGTCCCCAGCGGAGTTGCCAGAAAATACTGTGGCGCCGAAATTTTGGGATTTTTGGGAAAAGTCAAAAATAAGGGAATTCAAAGATATTTGAAAAATATTTTAACACTTTGAAAGCCAAATTTTGAAAATTCTTTTTTGTTGAAAATATAGTCGCCACTTAGTTTTTGAGAAAAACTAAGAAAAACAAAAATGGCTACTAATCTTTAAAACGTTTAACCAGAGAAAAATGGTTCGGAGGCTAAGGTACGAATCAGGAAAGGTGTTAAGCACCCCGTTCGCCCAACCATAGGGTTGGTCTCTACTAATCATCATTGGTTCTTTAATTAAGATTTCATAAATGCATACAAATAAAAAAGTAGAGGCAAAGAGAGAACATCTAAAATCAAATAAAGAAAATACATAGCATATGTATATAGAACGCCAAATAAAATAAATATTAAAAGAAAAATCCTAAGTCCTACGGCATGCAATTTCTAACTAAGAAAACATGGAGCACACCCGCATGCAATATTATTTTAACAACCTGAACTAGCATGATTTCGAATAAAAGAACAAGCAAATTGCTTAAAAATTGCTAACACTAAATATGCTAAAAATGAACATATTATCAAAAATGTACAAAAGGCTAAAGAACAAAAATGTTAGAAAGTGCTATTAAACTAATAAAGGAAAAGCTAACTATTTACTTTTTATATTTTTTATTTAAAAGAGACAGAAGAAAATTAAAAAGAAAAAAGAAAAGAAACGAAAAGAAAATTATACTTAAAGATGAAATCTAACTTTAATTTTATGATTTTTGGGATTTAACAAAAATAAAAGAAAAGTACCATGTAAGAAAAATAGAACTATAGAAAAACAAAAAAAATGGAGCTTTATAAGAAAAAGAAAAAAAATACTAAGTAGAATATTACAAGGAAATTAAAACTAATAAAATACTAAAAAAGAAAATTATACAACTATTAAAAGAAAATAAAAGGAAGATAGAAAATAAATGCTTAAAAAAGAATATTAAGCTAATATTAAAAGGAAATAAATAGAATATTGAAAAGAAAATAAAGTTATATTACAAGAAAAAGAATTAGAGAATAGATGCTAGAAAAGAAAATTACACTATTATTACAAGAAAGAGAACATTAAACTAATGCTAAGAAAATAAAGGGACATTGAATTAATATTACAAGAAAAGAAAAGAAAAGAAAAAAAAAATTATACATTGAAAAGTCTACATTACAAAAAAAGAAAAGAAAAAAAATGAAACATACTAGTAAAAGAAATTAAACTAATACTAGAGAAATAAAAGAAGCTAAATACAACTACTTAATCCAAATGTGAATGTAGTATTGAAAACTACATTCACATAAATGTAAGTGTATTATCATAGCAATCAACAATATTAATAAGTTGTAATTGTCAAAATATGTTAGCACTAATTTGATGATTTAGAAAACTTAATGTAAGTAAACAAATAAATAAAACAAGTTAAATAAACTAAAACTTGAATTCAAACATAAATAAAGCAACTATAAGTAATGCAAAAATGTAGTAAAAATTAAACAATCAAATTAACCCGGTCACTCCAAAGAGGTAGAAAATGGAGTTAGAAGGTCCAAGCAAAATACATGGATCGCTAAAGAATCCTCGAGTTGGGGAGTGGTGGTAGGAAATTCGGTCCTCGGGCGATGATCGAAACTAGGATTTCAGAACTTCGGTATTGGAGGTTTGGATCTCGGTATTTTGGCAGGATTTCGGTGTCGGAGCTCGGAATTGCTCAGCGACTCGACAGAACTTCTCTCTCTAAACCTCTCTCTAAAATTTTATCCTGAAAACGTACCAGAGGTTACGGTATTTATAGAATTCTTCAACCAATGAGATGCTGACACGTTCTAGGACACGTCAGGGTCTTTCAAGGTGGCAGTCGCTACTATACAAGTTGGCGGTCGCCATAATGGAGTTGGCGGTCACCACTATGCAAGTTGGTGGTCGCCAGGTTGGAGTTGGCGGTCGCCACGAAAAGTGGAAGCTTCCAAGAGGTTCTATTGGCGGTCGCCATAATGAACATGGCGACCCCAAGGTTCCAACATGGCGGTTCAATGATGATTTTACTGGTTTGAAGGTTTTGATTGTTAGGTTCAAATATCGAGCTTGGATCATTTTTTGAGAATCGTACTAAAGCACCATTCCAATTGTTTTCATCATTGGATTCACCTAAGATTAGGCAGGGTCAAATTGGGGTGTCTACATTACCCAATGTGGTCCTATTCAATACACACAAAGTGTACTAGCACAGATAGTCAGAATAATAGACGACGCTATTATCAGTTCCCCGTAACTAAGACAGGCTTACTAAAATTTTGTACTACAGTCGTATTGATGGTTTGCCCAATTCCATCTAAACTATGATCAAAAACTTATATTCTGCAAAAATCTATAATCTGGTTTTCTGTGTGCAAGCCGTACTTTACACACCAGATTAAATATTATACAGAATAAAGGACAACCATGCATAATGTTAAAAAAATGATATTTCATTTATTGCTCATTATGATTTTTATAAAATAAAAAAATAATTTTATTTAAAATAAAATTAAATACTAAAACCAAATAAAATCTATGGTTTTTAGTATACAACCCTAACAGACTCGACTTGACTTTTAATTATTTTTTCCCGTACTCGTCTCGAGTTTTTAGGTCTTGACTCGACCTATTAATTTGCAGTGTTTTCTCTAATAAAAATTGTTTTAAATCTTGACTTGACTTTTAATTATTTTTGTCCCGTGTTCGTGCCGAGTTTTTAGATCTTGACTCGACCTATTAATTCGCGGTGTTTTCTCCGATAAAAATAGTTTAAAGTCTTTATTCAACTTTTAATTGTTTTTGTCCCATGCTCGTTCCAAATTTTTAGGTCTTGACTCGATTTTTTGATTTGTGGTTTGCTCTCTGATGAAAATAATTTTAAATCTTGAGTCGATTTTTAATTATCCTTATCCCGTTATCGTTTCGAATTTTTGGGTCTTGACTCGACCTAGTTAATTCGTTGTTGGTTTTCCGATCAAGATAATTTCTAAGATCTTGACTCGATTCTTTTAATTATTTTATCCCCAGCTGAGTTCTTAGATATTGACTCGATCTTTGACTTGTTTGATTGATTTTGCCCCCTTTAGATTTTTACTCGATCTTTTGGGTATTGTTTGATTACACCAGTGTTTACATCATGTTAGTATCTGTATCATGTTTAGCATCTTGCATCTATGTATTTGTCCTAGGAACTACGCTTTGGTCTAATCTCTAGTAAAGGGATACGTAGATAACTTGATGAAAATTCGAGTACGACCAACATCATATACATGATTATGTGTTTGTGACTTAAGATTGATGGCTTGGTCAAATGGATGTTGTCTCTGGGTCTTTGACATAACTCGCATCACGCGTTGCTAC
The DNA here is from genome assembly GCA_032360265.1 of Heliamphora ciliata. Lineage (NCBI taxonomy): Eukaryota > Viridiplantae > Streptophyta > Magnoliopsida > Ericales > Sarraceniaceae > Heliamphora > Heliamphora ciliata. Next base: position 11,813 of record JAUMHN010413471.1, read on the forward strand.
GCAAATTGTGTCATAGAGGGGCAACTGTAGACACTCCAATTTGACCTCGCCTAATCTTAGGTTGGTCCAAGTGTTTTCGATAATGAAATCAAGTGAAATGGTGCTTCAGAATAATTCTCGTAAAACGATCCAAGATCAGTATCCAAGGTAAATGATTAAATCCCTCAAAACCTTAAATCACCGACTTCAACCCTTGAGCTGCTATCTTTGAACCTTGGGACTGCCAACTTTTGTTATGGCGACCGTTATAAGAACCTCTTGAAAATCGTAGCAAAGGTAGTGACCGCTATTTTCGAACCTTAGGGTCGCCAACTATGTTGTGGCGACCGCCATAAGAAACCCTTGAAAACTTGTTTTGTCGTGGCAACCGCAAACTCTGATTATGGCGACCACCAATTCCAAAAATCCTGATGTGTCCCAAAATGTGCCAGCACCTCACTCTATAAATACTGTACATCTGGTACAATTTTTAGAGGACAATTATGATGTCAGAGTTCTGACGGGTCGGAAGGCGACAGATTTTAAGAATTAATACCCTACCGATGTACTAAGAGGACGACCACTGATACTAATATTCTATCGAATTCTTGATTCATCGACTAGAATTAGAACATTTCTCGAGGATTGGATTACTAATCACCATTTTCGACTTGTGAATACCCGAATTGTAGCGATTTAGGTATTTTGTCTAGATCCCCGACCTTTTTTCCTCCATTTTTTATCTTTTGTAGTGGTTGGGTTAACTTCAATTCTTTATGATACTTGTATAGTGATCTAGCTATTAGTTTGTTGAATTGTAAGCATGTGATTACCCATGATAAGCATGATTAGTTTAGGTTAATTTAATTGATATTTGTCACCATCCAAGTAATTTTAGTTTCACTTTGTATATATTGCATATTTGCACCTAGTATATTGTTAATTTCACCGCTCATTAAAATAGTGCCAGCATACTCCACGATTGTGATTTCTAATATCACTATTATTATATTTAGGCACTAGCATCTATGCGGTAGTAATCATTAATATTATGTCCGCATATTATATTCCCTTTGTTATACGCATAATTGTCGCATTTCTATGTAATAATTGTCATATTCTTGTTTTATTTTAGTTTAATTATGATGGTTCCATAGCATCTTTTACTACTTATCATATTTTATTGGTTTTTAGATTGTGACTTGCAATCAAACATTTGGTATGTTTAACATTTAGAGAATTTTAGGATATTTTTTTTTCCTTTTTGAAGCCATATTATGTTTATTTTAGAATAATGCATGTGGTTACCTTTGTGTGATAAGATTTGGATTTAATGAATTTTGAGGTACATCTCTTCAACTATATCATGTTTAGGATAGTTTAGGTTATTTGGTGATATTGCATGCAGTTTGTTCCATGTATCGTTTAGTTAGAACTTGCATGCCGTATGACTTAGGATTTTCTTTTTCTACTTATTTTGTTTGGCGTTCTATATGTTGGAGTGAAAAAAAAATTTTTAACCGACGCCGTGACTGTAAAAAACGACGTATGCATTTTTGATAAAAATTGAGAACTATATTAATCTTAATAGTTTAATACCTTTATGAAACTTGTCGAAAAGTTTCAAGAAGTCCCAAATACGTTGAAGACGACCTTGTAACCTTCTCACGTATATCCCGGACGCACTACGACGATCACGATGTGTGGGCACCAATTCCGATCGAAGTGTTCTTCCTCCTTTTGGTTTCTCCTCACACAATAATCTCCAAAAGGCAAAATTAATTGCCTAAGAGAAGAGGGGGCAGCGGCTTGGTGGGAGAATTAGGGTTAGGGTTTGATTAAAGGAGCCTTCTTTTTAATATATATATGCATATATCAAAAAAAAAAATATTAAGTATATATATATATTCTCTTTTCCAAAAGGATATGAAAATATATATACTTAACATATATAATCAAATCCATCATCTCCTAGGGCCGGCTACTTAGAGAGTAATCCCTAGGTGTGCCAAAAACTAAAACCACCCCTCATTAATTTAATTTAATTCCTAAATGTCCCCGGCGGCAATACCGACATTCAAATTAAATTAAATAATTACCGAAATCAACAAGAAAAATATCCGTGCGTATAATGGGCTACATGAGGGATCACGAGGAAATATAGAACTCGGGCTAACCGTACGAGAAAACCAGATATCCTTAACTCTGTCCCCGAGCTAGATCATTTTCTGTACGTATCAGAACTTATTCCACTAAAGGTCCTGACTGAACTCCCGGCCCTAACTCAAATTATGTCTTGAGTTTTCAATTATC
>JAUMHN010413480.1:0-36551 GCA_032360265.1 Heliamphora ciliata
GGATAAGCACTATTCATAATAACCTTGGGGTATGAATTAATTTATATAGTCAGTATAAAATTAATTACCCCAAATGTTCCGTTGAATACACACAAAGTGTACTAGCACAGAGAGTCCGAATAATAGACAACGCTATTATCTGTTCTCCGTAACCAAGACAGGCATACTAAAACTCTCTACTACAGTCGTACCGATGGTATGCCCATTTTTATCTAAACTGTGAACATAAAACTTATATTCTGCAAGAACCTAAATTCTGATCTTCTGTATGTAGCCGTACTTTACACACCAGATTAAATACTATACAAAATATCGGGCATTCATGCATAATATTGAAGAAATGATACACATACATTGTTTATAAAGATTCTCATAGAATAAAAAATTAATTTTAATAAAATAAAATTAAATACTAAGAACATGGTTTTTAGTATACTAACCTTAATAATCTCCCACTTATACTCAAAATCATGTTGCCATATATCTAACCCCCATGCCCTCTATATGACCATCAAAAATCTGAGCCGGTAAACTCTTTGTAAGAGATCTACAAGGTTGTTTCCTAATGCAAGCTTTATGTTTGACTGAAAATCTAAGTCTGTGTACTATAAAGGTAATAGACTGTCTGCCTGGTAAATCAACATATAATCCTTAGTCTTTTTCAGGTACTTGATTATATTTTTTACCGTAGTCTAATTCTTCTGCCCTACGTTAGACTGATATCTGCTAACCATGCCAACGACAAAGCAGATGTCAGGTCCAGTGCAAAGCATAGTATATATGAGAATTCCTACTACCTAAGCATAAAGAACCGCCTTCATTTTCTATATCTCATCAGGTGTCTTTAGGACATTGATTCTTGGATAGAGTGATTCCATGCCTAAAAGAAAAAAATCCGTTCTTGGAATCGTGCATGCAAAAACGAGCAAGGATATCATCGAAATATTTTGTTTGTGATAAGCTCAACATCCTTTGTTTTCGATCCCGCACAAGCTTGATTCCAAGGATATGACTGGCTTCTCCCAAGTCCATCATATCGAACTACCCAGATAACCATACTTTAACCGTAGATAATGTCCCCACATCATTTTTGATGAGAAAAATATCGTCTACATAAAGTATTAGGAAGATCACCACACTTCCGTCACGCTTCTTGTACACGTAGGACTCATTCGGACTCTGATCAAAACCATAAAACATAATGGCTGATCAAACCGAGTGTTCTAAGACCTCAATGCCTACTTATGTCCATAATAAATCTCTTAAGGTTATACAACATGTGTTCCTGGCCCTTTGTATTGAATTCGTCTGGTTGCATCATATAGATACACTCATCAAGACTTTCTTTAAGGAAATCTGTCTTGGCATCCATTTGCCAAATTTCGTAATCGAAATGTGTTGCAATGGATAAGAGAATCCAGATAAACTTAAGCATGGCTACTGGCAAAAAGGTTTCCTCATAATCGATCCCTTCTTTTTGAGTGACCCCTTTAGCAACAAGCCTATCTTTGAATGTTTTAACCTTCCCGTCTGCTTCCCTTTTTGTCTTGTAGATCCACTTTCATCCAATGGATTTTATCCCTTTGGGTGGTTCTATAAGCTCTCAAACCTAATTGGATTACATAGATTCCATCTTTGAATTCATAGCCCTTTGTCAAAGATCTGCATCTTTGTTCTGAAGTGCTTCATTATAGTTACAGAGTTCGGTATCTAGTTCTGTCGGGATCTTGTCAAAAGACTCTCCCAAGAACATATACCGATTAGGTTGATGAACAACTCTTCCACTATGACGAGGCACTACTTATGTCTGTGTACTAGCAATAACACGCTGTGCAGAATCTGAACCCTGTGCATCAGCACCCTGTTCTTGATTTGCACCTGTCCCGATAATCCTCCCACTATGACGAGATAATGAAATATCAGTGACTTGTGGTTCCTCTTCCGTTCTATTAGTATTTTCTCTCAATTCTTCCAAAATAATTTTGTTATTGGGTCTTTGGTCTATAATATAATCCTCTTATAAGAATTGGGCATTGGTGCTAACAATGACCTTTTGATCCTTAGGATTATAAAATAGACCAACGTTCGTTCTCTTGTGATACCCTACAAAGAAACAGACTTCTATCCTTGATTCCAACTTACCCGCGTTCCCTTTCAGTATATGTGTTGGACACCCCCAAATCCGAATGTGATTCAGACTAGGCTTACTCCCAGTCCACAATTCTATTGGTGTAGAAGGTACTGACTTAAAAGGTACCATGTTCCGAATGTAAGCCGCTGTCTCTAAAGAGAGTCCCCAAAATGAATCGGGTAAACTTGAATAACTCATCATGGACCTTACCATCTCCATAAGAGTCCTATTCTTTCTTTCTGCTACACCATTCGGCTGCCGAGTGTCAGGTGCTGTCAACTGGGATGTAATCCCCTCTTATGACAAGTAGTCCATAAACTCTCTAAAGAGGTATTCACCACCATAGTCAGATCGTAGTGATTTGATACTTTTACCCAGACGCTTTTTCACCTCCGCTTTGAATTCTTTGAATTTCTCAAAGAATTTAGACTTACGGTGCATCTGGTAAATGTATCCATACCTTGAGTAGTCATCAATGAAACTGACAAAGTACTCAAAGCCACTTCTAGCCTGAATTATCATAGGACCACACACAGAATGAACCAGCTCTAATAGTTCTTTAGCTCTATAGCCTTTGGCCAAAAAGGGCCTCTTGGTCATTTTACCTCCTGAGCAAGATTCACAGACTAGAAGTGCCTCCACTTCTAATGAACTCAAAGGTCCATCAACTTCAAGTTTGTTTATCATTTTTAGATTAATATGATCCAAGCATAAGTGTCAAAGAAACGTTTGGTTCATTAAAGAAGAAAACTTTCTCTTATATGGTAATATAGATGTGTTATTCATTTCAGTTAGTTGTAGTGTAGAAGTGATTGGAGTAATAATATAAAGATCATCTACCAATGTACCAGAACTGATAATCCATTTATTATCCTTAATAACTACAGAGTTATTAAAATACAAATATCTATCTTTAGCCAATCCAGAAATGGACACTAAGTTCCTTATAATGGCAGGTACATAACAACAATCTCACAATATTAAAACTCAATCTCTACCAAAACGGAGAGTAACATCTTCTACTACAACTGCTGTTACCTTTGTATTATTACCCATATGCAGGTAAATCACCCCATCATTAAGTTATTGAGTTTCCTGGACCCTCTACAATGAATAGCAGATATGATTAGTTGTTCCCGTATCTACACACCAGGTACAAGTAGGTAACACTACTAAACATGTTTTCATAATCAATGAACAGAAATTACCTTGTTTATTCTGCCTTTTGAAAAATACTGGACATAACTTTTTTCAGTTACGGGTCTGGTTGTAGTGAAAACACCTGCCTTTTAGCTTTTTCACACTAGTCTGTGGCCCACTAACTACCCTGGAAATTGTGTCTCTATGTTTCTGAACCTTTTTCTTCTCCGTGCCTTTCGGCTCAGAGGAAGAACTTTTTTTTGAAACAAACTTATTTTTTGGTATTGATGGAATACAATTTATAGTTAAAGCTATATCTAAGTTATATTTCTAGTCAACAAAATTCAGTCCTGTTAGTTTGTTTTCTTTGAGTATTAAAGCGAGTGGGTTGAAAGTCATCTTAATCCTGAGAATCACATAATTAAAAAAAAAACTGTTAATTATGTGAGCAAAACATTGAATTTATTTTAATTTTCTTCTCTCTACCTTTTTAAAATTAATTCGTCAACAGCCTGGTAACCTGAGAATAGCATGCCTTGGTGGGAAGACGTCTACTATCCTTTATAAGACCAGACAGGCCAATTCCTTTAAATTTTACTATCTAGGTAACTGACCCTGCTAATTAAAATTAAATAGCTAACATAGTTTCGGTCCAGTATATAATAGTAATGACTCAGATGGAGAGAATACTATTATATACAGTTATGTGTTAACCATAACCTAATCGTAAATTATTCGTTTTACAATAAACCATTCAGATGGAGAAGTGATCCACACTAATAATTATCTAAAATTATCCCTAAAAGAGGTTTGTACTGGCAATACCACAATTAATCTTTTCATTGGAGAGGAAGGCCTTATTGTCGACATGCAGGGTTTAATTGTATCTCCTACAAACTGGTGATAGAGACCGCGGAATTTATCTGTGAATAAATTTTCTCTCCCATTTAGATTTTTAAAATATTTTTGAGAGTTATAAAAATCTATTTAATTAAAATAAATTTATCAATTTTGAAAAATACACGATCTGAAAAAATTAAACATCTTTCCGTGTACATGATTTCAAAGATTCAGGTTTATCAAACTATCTTTTCGTATTTAAATGTGTAACAAATAAAATTTAATAAATGCATAGTTTTTTCTCTAGTTTTTCAACAAAGGTAGTGATTAAAGGTATTTATTTATTTTATTTTTTGTTCCACATTTTTTAAAAAATAATAATTTATTTTCATTAAACATTTTTTCGTTTAATTAATTCAAAATCTGGAATTAATTTTTACATTTTTTCAAGATATCCAATTTAAAAAAAAATCATCTTAAACGTGATATTTTGTAAAAAAATAAAATATCTAAAGTTTTTCTATTTAATTAAAATTAATTAATTAAAAAAAACTTAATATTATTTTTCATTACAAAATATTTTAATTAAAATCGAATTTTTGAATTAATTAAATTAACATGATAAATAAAATAGATATATTATCATCCACGCAGTTTATATATATAAACATGATATGCATATATTTTGATTTTATGATCCAAGTTAAACGCTGAAATGTTTCAGTCTCCTGAAGAGAATAAACTGTAATAATCCTCTTTTATCTCTGATTCGTGTGTCTTAATTGCATCAAGCTTTTCTGATACAATCTGATATATCAATATATATCATATCAGTCTCGTATATATCAGAATATACATCAAAATTAGCCCCTGGAGAGAGAAAGTTGTCGGTAACCACCAACCACCGCAGACACCACATTGTTGCCACCTTCAGGCGGCTCCTACAGCCTCATCCGAGCTCTGTTTTTGATGAGTTTTATATCATTGGAAAGCTCTCGAAATATGAGAATTTTTTTATCAACAAATATACTCCAAACCAATATGGAAAATGATCAAAAAAATGGCATGAACCTCAAAAAACGTTGCTGCTCACCACAGCTCTGCACTGCCAACTTTTTAACGTTTTTTCGACCTCTTTCCAAACTCTATTTTCGACGTACTTTATACCGAAAGAAAGCTCTCAAAAAGTACTATTTTTTATGAAAAACTTTGCTAAAAAATAACCCAAAAAACTACCAAAAAAATTGCCCAAAGCTGCTGCCGCTGCACATTAGTACCACCGTCTACAATCGCAAACTTCCCGAGGCCGTTCCAGCCTCATCCGAACTCCATTTTGACGTTATTTATACCATTGGAAAGATCTGAAAAAGTAAAATCTTTCTGTCAAAAAAGCTACTCGAAAATACTCCAGAAAACTATCAGAAAATAGCCTAGAATCTGCTGCCACCTCCGACCTACTTGCCACCTATTTAGGTTGTGATTTTGGCCCAATGTTTTTTGGTTCTTGACAATATTTTGAGGTATGTTTTAATGCAAATTTATGTTTAAAAAACTACCCAAAAAATAGTCTCAAAAATGGCCCAAAAAAATCATAAAAACTGTTGCTGAACAGCCGCTGGCAAAGCCGCCAGAACCGAGCTGTTTTGGTGATCTTTTCTCATTGTTTTTCACTTGTTTTTTATTCATAGAAAAACTCACCAAAAAAATTATTTAAAATCATTAAAAACTTACAGCGATCCGTGGCCCGTAAAAACCCGAACAACCGCCAGCGCTGCCTCCGTTCTTGGATATATTCAACATATTCTTAAATAATTTAAACAGATATCTTAAAAATAGAACTAGCTATTACATCGATCCTATATCTCAAAGGCTTACATTTGATCTATCACGGTCAATCCTCGTAATTAAAAAAAATAATCATCATTTACAAACCATTCAATCAAATATGAATAATAAATGACGATCATAAAATCGATATTAGAACGCCTGCTAAACAAAGTTAGCAAAAGTTCTAAAATTACCTGACTTCAATAATCGAAAATAAAAAATAAAACGGCTTTGATACCAATTGTTGGTGGCAAAACTGTCAAGATTTTTATTTTTGTAAACGATTATCTGAAAAAAAAAATTTAACTGGACGGGCAAACGTCAAAATGAGCTATAGATAAAAACTTTGGATGACGAATGATCAAAATAAAACCCGTGCATCTAAAGTTAATTTAGAAGAATACATTTTTACCGATCAAATCTTCAACTATGATTTGAATCCAAGTTGAAGCTCCTGTCAGATCTTCTATTGTATTCTCTTATACGATTCTCGAATATAATGTGGGCTATAATCCTCTGAGAATTCGTACTGGCAGAATCAAGACAACTTTAGTCTTAGAAGACAAGTTATGATACTGGTTCAACCTACGCATATATTTATAAGGCTACAGCAGGGACCTGGAGAGAAATTATGAGTAAGATTTTTAGTGGAACATAGACACGTATCTGCGGTTTTCGTAATTAAGCAAACCTCATAGCGGTATCTGTAATTATGAAAAACTAGTAGCGATTTTTGTAATTTCTATAAAACACTGAATTACAGTTCACACCACTAAAGAACTATAATTGCACTCTGACCCATAATCTCAAGACCATATGGCATTGAACTCATGTTATTAAATGTTTACCATTTCTCCGCACGTTAAGATTCTCAACACCAGCCAATTAAATTTAATTACTGAAAATTTAATTTAATCGGTATTTTGATATTTCTTAAGTCCTTTTGCTTAACTTATTTGACCGCCAGATAATCAAATCCACCAGCAGGGTTTGGCTCAGGTAAAACTTTTAAGCTTCCTTAAGAGGGTATCATCAATCCCGATCTTTCGGGACGTAGATTTCGTCAATAACTAATATTTTTCATATAAATAATACGGCTATTCAACTCACCGAGAATATAGACCCATATAAGATTGCACCCTCTAATGAATCAAAATAACAAATATTAAATATATGTAAATCAATAATTATTTCAGGATTAAGAGGATAAGCACTATTCATAATAATTTTAGGGTGTAAATTAATTTATATAGTCAGTATAAATTAATTACCCCAGATGTCCCGTTCAATACGCACAAAGTGTACTAGCATAGAGAGTCTGAACAATAGACGATGCTATTATCTGTTCTCCTCAACCAAGATAGACCTACTAAAACTTTGTGTTACAATCGTACTGATGGTATGTCCATTTTCATCTAAACAGTGAACATAAAACTTATATTCTGCAAAAATCTAAAATTTGATCTTCTGTGTGTAAGTCGTACTCTACACACCAGATTAAATACTATACAGAATATCGAACATCCATGTATAACATAGAAAAAATGATACACATACATTACTCATAAATATTCTTATAAAATAGAAAATTAATTTTATTAAAATAAAATTAAATACTAAAAATATAATTTTCAGTAAGCCAACCCTAACATGTAGTCATCGGTCAATCGTGAGGTCTTGAACAAGGTTTTGTTGTGCGTAAGGCTTGATGTGAGTGATTCCTAGTGGATTGTGTCGGGAGTAGACGATGTGTGTTTTTAGCAAATAGAAACAGTCCTTGGTGTTTTGAGAGGGTGATTAGCAAGTTTCGTGATATTTCGAGTGAGAATCTTAGCGAATAAAGGCAAGAGTGGAGAATGTTTGAAACCAATTTTTGATTGTGGCTTGGCGTCATGCTATGTATTTGGTCATTTTTGGTTTTGAACATTTTCAGTATGGGTGTACCTCGGCGATTCGGTAGTGTGAGTTGGACCTTGTGTCAACAACGTTTGGATGATCTTCGTGTTGGTGAGAATTTTTTTTTTCTCGTGAAGGCAATTGGCATAAGTGTTTTTTTTTGAGAACGTGTCTATGTTATCGTAATGTTGTCCTTGGGTGCGGTGATGCGGCAGCATCACTATCTTAGAAAGGCCTTGGACGGCATGATTTTGAGACTGTTGGTAATGAATGGGAAGAATGTTGATTTGGGAACTTGGTCTGAATTTTGGGTACGAAATTTCTTAAGAGAGAAAGGTTGCAGGGATCCGAATTCTCTTTATTTATTTATTTAATTATTAAAATTTCTCACGTGATTAATGGCGCGTGTCAAATAAATGTTTGTGTGTGACTTTTATTTCGAATAAATGGTGTCACGCCGCAAAATCCGGGGTCACGTGAAAATCCACCAAACATTAGTTTTATGAAAATATGTTTTCATACATTCAAATCCACCTGTTGAAATCAAAAGAAAACTCAACATGCATCTCTCATAAACAGTAAACATCTTGTATCACATGCATAAGTATATCGCCTTATGGCGTACAAAACTGGCCTTCAGGAACAGGCAAACCAAAAAGGAAAAAAACTAAAGTCTTCCGTCAACACGGGCATCACAGGATCTACTCTAGATCAGCATGCATATCGTCACCTGAAAAAGGTTTTATACAGAAAATCCCACTACGTGAGCCGAAGTCCAATAGAAGCAGATTATAAAGCAGTAAAGTAGGATATGCAATCATATGGTGGGATCTAACTCGACCACAAGCCAAAACCATGCATTATAACTAATGTAAGCAACAGTTGAAGAAAACTGTAATCAAAACATCATTTTCCATTCGCATCGCACAACCGAGGAAAAACAGGATAAAAACAGTTTGCTCCACTTGGGCCACACCGCCGAGGAGAAGGATAAAATCAGTTCGCTCCACTTGGACCACAGCCGAGGAGAAAGATAAAATGAGATCCTATGTACCGACTCCGTCACACGATAGAGGTAACAACGATAGACCCATCTAGTATCTAATCCCCATACATCATGGGACCGGTTAGATACACACAAGTTCTATACGGAGCACCATAACGCAAAAGCTAACCTTACATGCCCGACAACCTGAGGGAAAAGAGCACCCACCCCTTCTTTACAGGAACTACCCCGAAGGACAAAGGTACCTACACTGTGCACGCTTTTGAACTTACACCGAGGGCAACTCGTGCCAATACCCACTATCCCAGTACATCTAGATAATCATTTATCAAAACCAAAACCATTTCCATAACCGAGCAAAGATCAATCCATCAACATGGAGATCAAGCCAAAAACACATAGATCCATCCATTAACATGGAGATCAAGCCAAAAACATTTTCAAAGATGAGTCTCAACCACAAAGGTTAGCTCTAAACCTCCAAAACATGTTTTCCAACGTTTTCTAAAACCCCGTTTTCAAACCAACGTTTTGAAAAACATGGATACACCTTTTGAAAATATAAAACATCATTATTTCATCGGATAAACATCCCACGATGAAAAACAGAGCCAAAAACACCAAAGTTTTCAACACTGCCCAAGACCGCCCGACACACCGCTTGATCGGTCAAAAGACCTGGGTATCTAGCACGCATCCCAGACTCAAGCTCCCAAGTTGCTTCCTCAACCCCGTGATGAAGCCACTGAACTTTGACGTAATAAATCGTTCTCGCCCGTAACACCTGCTCTTTCGTATCAAGAATCCTCACAGGACGTTCCTCATAAGTGACATCCTCATCAATTCGCAGCTCAGCACAATCTAACACGTGTGAAGGATTAGGCTCATACCTCCGAAGCATGGAAACGTGAAAGACGTCGTGCACAGATGCTAACTGAGGTGGCAAAGCCAGACAGTATGCTACCACGCTAATCCGTTCCAGGATCTCAAAAGGTCCAATAAAGCGCGGTGATAACTTCCCGCTGCAGCCAAACCTCATCAAGCCTTTGCGTGGCGAGACCTTCAGAAACACATGATCTCCCACTGCAAACTCAAATGGTCTCCTCCTCTGATTAGCATAACTCTTCTGACGGCTCTGAGCTGTCACCAGACGCTAACGAATCACGGTAATCTGCTCCATCGTCTCCCGCACTAAATCGGGTCCCAAAACAGTGGTCTCACCCACCTCTGTCCAACATACTGGCGATCTACATGGCCTACCATACAGAGCCTCATACGGTGCAATCTCAATACTGGATTGATAGCTGTTGTTGTATGCAAACTCTGCCAAGGATAGGTGATCCTCCTAAGAACCCCGAAAGTCAAGCACGAAAGCTCTCAACATGTCCTCCAAGATCTGGATGGTCCTCTCAGACTGACCGTCGGTCTATGGGTGGAAAGTTGTACTGAAAGTCAAGCTCGTTCCCAAAGCCATCGGAAGACTCTGCCAAAAGTACGATGTAAAGCGCGGGTCTCGATCAGAAACAATAGTCACCGGTACTCCGTGTAATCGGACTATCTCCCGAACATACAACCTCTCCAATCTGTCTACTGAATCCCTCACACGAATGGGAAGAAAATGTGCTGACTTTGTCAGCCTATCAACCACTACCCAAATAGTATCATGTCCCATCGGTGATCGAGGAAGTGCCGAAACAAAATCCATCATGATATGCTCCCACTTCCACTCAGATACCGGCAAAGGCTGCAATAATCCTCCTGGTCTCTGGTGTCCCACCTTTACTTGCTTACAAGTAAAGCAACGAGAAACGAATTGGATCACATCCCTCTTCATTCTCATCCACCAGAACTGACGACGCAAGTCATGATACATCTTCGTGCCTCCTGGATGCACTGTAAGACGTGAATGATGAAATTCATGTAATACCTCAGCACGGCACGACTCTGGCACGAACAACTGTCCTGTCAACATCGAACTCTGATCTGGGCCTACCGTTCATCCTGCTGTGTCCTTTCCACTAGCAATGAGGGCCCGTATCATCTGAGCCTCCTGATCGGTCCGCTGGGCCTCTAACACGCGTGCAACCAATACGGGCTGTGAAGTTACAGAATATAAGGTCGCACCTGTCCCTGTCTCCCCAAGACACAGATTAAACTCGCCAACATCTCCAAGCATGTCCCATTCTTGGATAGCCACAGAAGCTAACGAGCCATGAGATCACCTATTGAGCGCATCAGCTACGACATTTGCCTTTCCCGGATGGTACTGCAAATCAAAGTCGTAATCTCCCAGCAGCTCCATCCAACGCCGTTGGCAAAGATTCAAGTCCTTCTGTGAAAACAAGTATTTTAAGCTCTTGTGATCAAAGAAGATCTCGATGTGCTCACCATATAGATAGTGCCGCCATGTCTTCAAAGCGAAGACCACAGCTGCCAACTCCAGATCATGCGTCGGGTACTTCGTCTCGTGTGTCTTCAGTTGTCGCGAGCCGTAGGCTACAACCTTACCTCCCTGTATCAAAACACAATCCAATCCATCATGTGACGCATCACAGTACACCGTATACCCCAAACCTCTCTCTGGAATGATCAGCACTGGCGCAGTAGTCAATCTCCTCTTCAGCTGCTAGAAAGCTGACTCACAGGACTCGCTCCACAAAAACATAACTCCCTTCCGCGTCAGACGCGTTATCGGCGCTGCTAACCTAGAAAAGTGCTTGACGAACCGCCGATAATAACCAGCCAGACCCAGAAAACTGCGGATCTCAAAGACGTTCTTCGATCGCTACCAATCCATCACGGCGTTAGTCTTCGCCGAGTCCACTGATACCCCATCCTTCGACACTACCTGCCCAAGGAATCTCACCTCTGACATCCAGAACTCGCACTTCTCGAACTTCGTATACAAGCAATGTTCTCTCAGAAGCTACAAAACAACATGCAGATGCTCCTCATGCATCTCCCTCATGGGTGAATAAACCAGAATGTCATCCACGAATACCACCACAAAGCTGTCCAAGTAAGGATGGAAGATGCGATTCATTAAGCCCATAAAAGTCGCAGGGGCGTTGGTCAAACCGAACAGCATGACCAGAAACTCGAAGTGACCATAGCGAGTCTGAAAGGAGGTCTTCGCTATGTCCTCGTCCCTAATCTTGAGCTGATGATATCCTGACCTCAAATCAATCTTCGAAAAGCAACGCGATCCTCTCAGCTGATCAAACAGGTCGTCAATCCTAGGCATAGGATACCTGTTCTTCACCGTCACCTGGTTCAACCTTCTGTAGTCTATACATGGTCCCAAAGACCCATCCTTCTTCTTCGCGAAGAGTGCTGGAGCTCCCCACGGTGATGTACTCGGCCTCACAAATCCCTTGTCCAGCAACTCCTGCGACTGTACCTTGAATTCTCGCAACTCAGCAGGTGCAAAGCGGTAAGATAGCATCGAGATGGGAGCCGCTCCTAGAATAAGATCAATGGAGAACTTCACATCACGACTCGGTGGTAACTCAAATAGATTGTCAGGAAAGACGTCTGGATAGTCACACACCACAGGAGGCAACTCCCTTCGAACCCCAATTGGCTCCTCCAACCTGAGGGCAGAAAAGAGGAAATCCAAGTTCCCTCTAGCCCGAACAACACTGGGTATAGACACCAAGCCCTCATCCTGATCACCCACAAAGTAGAAGCAATCACCCTCTGGCGTACAGATCAACACCCTCCGTTGCTCACAATCTATATAGGCATGGTAGGTAGTTAGCCAGTCTATCCCTAGGAAGACATCAAACGTGGTCATGTCTAGAATGATAAAATCAAACTCTAAACAATGACCGGCGACCTCCAGCACGTAGGATCTACAAATAAGACTCAGCCTCACACTCCCACTAACTGGGGTCTCTACACTCAAAGTGCTACCCAACCAGTCAATCTCTAACCCCAAGGCAGATGCAAAAGCAGATGATATAAATGAATGTGATGCTCCCGTGTTGATGAGAACACTGACCCTTGATCTAAAGGCTAGAAGAGTACCTCTAATCATGGGTGGAGTAACTGCAGCATCAGATGCCACTGGTGCCTTGGAAGCACCGCAGTCAGCAAGAACATAAGCCCTGGGCTGGGGTGGTCTGGTCTGTCCACCATAACCCTGAGTCGTCGGCTACCTCACAGACTGTGCTGAAGTGCCTCCCTCTGTAAACCTAGACGTCTGGACCCTAGGCTACTGAGAAGTCTACCGTCTCTGTGCCGATGGAGCAACTGGCGCTCCCGTCGCACTCTGAACATTCCCTTCCCGGGGACAGAACCTGCGAATATTCCCAGACTGACCACACCCAAAGCATATAGGTGGGTCTCTAGGCTGTGACTGGACAGATGCCAAACTCTATCCCTGGCCCTTTTGCGGGCACTCCACTGAACGATGTCCCGATTGTCCACATCGGTAACAAACCAACCCTCTCTGCTCCGTCCTTCCTATCGAGGTTACTGAAGGTGCAGGTGTGGACGACTGTTGCTAATAAGATCCGACAAAATGAGAACTAGGTCAAGACGACCTCTGGCACTTTTTCCCATGCCTCTGGAACTGTGCATCCCCACTGCCCTGCTGACTCCCACTCTCTCTAGCCCTACGGCTCTCTGCTAGCGAGTTCTCTACTCGGATAGCGGCTTCCACCACAACAATATACACATTTAAACCCAGAGCCACAATCCTGTCCTTAATAGCAGGTCGAAGGCCCCTCTCAAACCTCCTAGTGCGCAGCTCCGCTGTAGATACCTTCTCTACTGTAAACCGCGATAGAATCGCGAAGTTGGCGTCATACTGGACCACAGAAAGATTCCCCTGAACAAGGGAAAGGAACTCCTCTCGATATGTATCTCTCGAAGATCTCGGGAAATACTTCTCCAAGAAGACTCTAGTGAAAGCGACCCACGTGTCATCCATCGTGGTCTTAGCAAACTTCCACCACTCTCTAGCATCCTCCCGCAGTTGGAACACCGCCAATCGCACACGCAAGGTATCCTCCTCGATATCTAGAGTATCGAAGATAGCTGTGGTCACTTCCAACCACTCAGTCGCAATTCTAGGGTCCGGCTCCCCAGAAAAGGTCGGAGGATCCAACCGCCGAAACTCCCTCATAGCCATAGAGGGTCTTGGCTCAGGAGCCCTCACTCCAGCCCTGGATGCCTCAGCCATAGCTCTCATGGTAGTAAGCATCTCCTGCATGACGTCAGCACCGCCCACCCGTTCCTGTGGGGCATGAACGTCTCCCTCCTCTGGAACCTAAACATATGCACTACCTCGGCCACGCCCCTGCCCCCGCACTCTCCGCGTGGACATAATTCTAAATGAAAGCAATATAACACGATAAGCTTCCTATAACATGTTACTACGTAACATAAACACATAACGCACGTAAGCATGCTAGCACGTAGCCACTTAAGGTTATGTAACACGTCTCACATACCGAGGAGAATTAACAAAATAGACGAGTCAATTTAGATAACCTATTCGGGTTCCCAGCTAGAAAACACGTTGGCCAAACGCATCTCTAACTTGGCTCCCAAATTTGTTAATCTAAACGTTCAAAAGCAAGACTAATATATCCCAAGATTCAACCTCCATACCCACATATTCACAACAGATATGCTCAGAAGCTAATAGCATGTTATAAAACTATTTATACATATGCAAGCAAGCGTACATCATCAACCTCACCAGGTGATAAACCCTCTTCCCATGGCTCTTAGGTATTCAAATCCAGAACTCTGATACCTAATTGTCACGCCCCAAAATCTGGGGTCACGTGAAAATCTACCAAACATCAGTTTTATGAAAATAGGTTTTCATACATTCAAATCCACCTGTTGAAATTAAAAGAAAACCCAATATGCATCTCCCATAAACAGTAAACATCCTGTATCACGTGCATAAGTATATCGCCTTATGGCGTACAAAATCGGCCTTCAGGAACAGACAAACCAAAAAGGAAAACAACTAAAGTCTTTCGCCATCCGTCAACACGGGCATCACTGGATCTACTCTAGATCAGCATGCATATCGTCACCTGAAAAAGGTTTTATACAGAAAATCTCACTATGTGAGCCGAAGCCCAATAGAAGCAGACGATAAAGCTGTAAAGTAGGATATGCAATCATATGGTGGGATCTAACTCGACCACAAGCCAAAACCATGCATTATAACTAATGCAAGCAATAGTTAAAGAAAACTGTAATCAAAACATCATTTTCCATTCGCATCGCACAACCGAGGAAAAACAAGATAAAAATAGTTTGCTCCACTCAGGCCACACCGCCGAGGAGAAGGATAAAACCAGTTAGCTCCACTCGAACGACAATCGAGGAGAAAGATAAAATGAGATCCTATGTACCGACATCGTCACACGACAGAGGTAACAACGATAGACCCCTATCCAGTATCTAATCCCCATACATCATGGGACCGGTTAGATACACACAAGTTTTATACTGAGCACCATAATGCAAAAGCTAACTTTACGGGTCTGACAACCCGACGGAAAAGAGCACCCACCCTTCTTTACGGGAACTACCCCGAAAGGCAAAGGTACCTACACTGCGCACGTTTTCGGACTTACACCGAGGGCAACTCGTGCAAATACCAGCTATCCCGGTACATCTAGATAATCATTTATCAAAACCAAAACCATTTCCATAACCGAGCAAAGATCCATCCATCAACATGGAGATCAAGCCAAAAACATTTTCAAAGATGAGACTCAACCACAAAGGTTAGCTCCAAACCTCCAAAACATGTTTTCCAACATTTTCTAAAACCCCGTTTTCAAACCAACATTTTAAAAACATGGATACACCTTTAGAAAACATAAAACATCATTATTTCATCGGATAAATATCCCATGATGAAAAATAGAGCCAAAAACACCAAAGTTTTCAACACTGTCCAAGACTGCCCGACACACCGCCCAACACATCGCTCGATTGGTGAAAAGACCGCTCGAGCGGTCTCAACCAGTACGGTTTCTCAGAAAAACAGCAGCAGTTTTTGATATCCAAAACTCATTTTTGACTAAAATCAAAGCCTCAAAACACTGATTTTGATATCCACAAGAGTATACAAACTCCAAACCACCTTATAATCTCAATACAAACCATCAAAACCCAAAAAGGATTCTTAAAATCCGAGTTCAACCAACCGAAACGGTGAAAAATAATTTTAAACTAAAAATCCGATTTCCCGAACATATTTTCATGCGTTTTTAAACGGTAAAACAGTATACAATTACATATATTACCCTTATACAACAGTAGAATCTAAAATCCTACCTCGGTAAGTCAAAAACTCGACGCCTCGATCCGCGTGCAAAACCAAGCTTCGTCGAAATTGAATTCCGTCTAGACAGATGCATAAAGCACGATGCCTATAACAAGGATCGGCTGTTGATCCGTCAAAAACCAAGTTCTGGGCCCCCGAGAAGTTAGAGAGAAGGGGGAGAGAAAAAAGAAAATTTAGGAGCTAAGTTTTGAAAATATCTTTTTGAAAATATCTAACTCCTGATATTTATAGGTTTTCAAAATATCTTTTTTTTTTTTTTTGAATTTTTAAAATTCGCACTGTAACTCTCGGCAACCCCCAGAACCAACCCCGCATGCTCAGATAAATCAAAACATACATCAAAACACGTATACTCATATTAAAGCAAAAATGCTAAAAAGGAGTCAGAACGCCGAAAATGCATATATAATCAAAATGAGATGGTACAGGGTCTCACAACTGGCCTGTGGGCCCGGCAACTTTTTATCTATTTTTTTTCGCATGTATGGTTGGAAACTTGAGAAATTATTTTGAATATTACTTTTAAAATTTTGGTAAATTTTTGGGAAAGTAATTAAAAGTTAATTAGTGTGGATTATAATGATGATTAATTTTATGTGTATATATATATACCTGTACTCTACCTCTCTATCTCGCTCTCTCTCTCTCATGTAATACTTTTTCTTTTTCACCATTTTTGGAGACTCTAAACTCAAAATTTTATGAGGCTACCGAAAGAAAAGTTGATCTATGTAACGAGGGCAACGTTTAAAATTGAGAGAAATCTCGTTTGAACTATTTCAAATTTCCAAGTGTGCTTAAATTTGGGAGTTTTAGCTCCTTGAGGTAGGATCCTGGACTTTCTTTGAATGATTGTAGTTTATATGCGATTTGGTGTTTTTCTTTTCTCTAAAATACCATGACATTTATTTTTGAGCCCAAAACCCTAATTTGTGATGAAAAAGCATGAACAGTATTTTTAGCGGATGTATGGAATTGGTTATATGTTTGTGGATATTAAATTCAAAACAAGTTTTGGATTTAGATGGAATTATTGAGATGTAGTGAAAGTAAATTCTTGAAATTGAGGTTATTCACACATGGTTAGTTTTGATAAAATAAATGGTTTAGTTAATGTACCGGGATAATGTGATGTGGATAATATGGGTTTGACTAACTCTTCAGTGAAAGATCAGAAACTTGCGCAAGATTGGATACCCTACTATTCGGTTAATCCCATAAAAGAGTGTAGGGATTTCCCTACCCTTTGGTTGATCTGTAAAAGTATGCAATTGTGTGGCAAATTACAAACCTATATAATAGGTTGCCTATTGGTGCCTTAAGGTAGCCCAAAAGTGAGGGCAACGTGTAGGAGTTTATAATTGTCAATTGTTACCTCGTGTGACAAGTCGGTATCTAACTAAACCTATGGTTAAAATGTTGAATGTTAGTGTTTTATGTAATCCAACTATTGGTGATTTCAAACCTTGTACAAATTTTGTGATTGATGTGGGGTGGTTTGTTAGGGTTGGTATATTAAAAATTATGTTTTTAGTTTTTAATTTTATTTTAATAAAATTAATTTTTCATTTTATGAGAATCTTTATGAGCAATGTATGTGTATCATTTCTTTAATGTTATGCATCGATATCCGATATTCTATATATTATTTAATATGGTGTGTAGAGTACGGATTACACAAAGAATATCAGATTTTACATTTTTGCAAAATATAAGTTTTATGTTCACAATTTAGACATAAATGGATATACTATCGGTACGACTGTGACACAGAATTTTAGTAGGTCTGTATTGGTTACGAAAAATAGATAATAGCGTCGTCTATTGTTCTGACTCTCTGTGCCAGTACAATTTGTATGTATTGAATGGGACATTTGAGGTAATTAATTTTACACTGACTCTATAAATTAATTTACACCCGAAGGTTATTATAAACACTGTTTATCCTCTTAATCTTGAAATAATTATTGATTTATGTATATTTAATATTCATTATTTTGATTCATTAGAAGGTGTGATTTTATATGAGTTTATACTTTTGGTAAGTTGGATTGCGGTATTATTTATATGGCAAATATTAATTATTGGCTGAGTTCACGACCCGAAAGATCGGGATGGACGATACTTCCTTATTGAAGCTTATAAGTTTTGACCGGACCAAACCCTGTAGGTGGATTTGATTATTCGGCGGTCAAATAAGTTAAGCAGAAGGGTTTAAAGAATATCAAGATGCCGATTAAATTAAATTGTCAGTAATTAAATTTAATTGGCGGGTATCAAAAATCTTAACGTGGGGAGAAATGGTAAGCATTTAATAAAAGGAGCTCAATGCAAGATGGTCTTGAGATTATGGGTCAGAGTGCAATTATAGTTCTTCAGTGGTGTTGTGAGACCCAGACCCGTTTTCTTTTTCGGCGTTTTCGGACGCGCGTTACGTGTTTTCATTCGAGCATGTTTTTATTACTTTTAATGCATGATCGGGCTTAGATATGCATGCGGGGTAGGTTCCCGGGGCCATGGGCCATTGTGGCACAAATTTTAAAAATTAAAAAAAAAAAGATATTTTAGAGGTTTATAAATATCTGGAGTTATATATTTTCTTAAAAATATTTTCTAAAACTTAACTCCTAAGTTTCCTCATTTTTTTCTCTGTCGTCTCTCTATGTTCTCGGTGGCCCGGGGCTCGGTTTTTGACGATCAGACTGCAGATTCTTGGTATCGGCATCGAGGGCTACGCAGCCATTCCATCAGATTTTGATTCTGGTGAAGCTCGATTTTACACGTGGTTCGAGGCGTCGAGTTTTTAACTCACCGAGGTAGGATTCTAGACTCTCATGTCTTATAAGGGTGCTACGTGTAATCGTGTGTGTTTTTAACGGTTAGATTGCTGTAGATATGACTTTGTTTCAAGAAAATCGGGTTTTGGTTTCAAAAGGGGTTTTATGTTGATTTCGGTGGATGGAATCAGGTTTTGAGGTTTGTCGTTCGGTGATTCTAAATGTTTTGGGCTTGTGTATGTCCGTGGGTGTTATATATATGCAAATCGGTAAGTTTGAGTGTGTTTTGAAGTATCTTAGTGGGTGTTGGGGAGTTTGGAGGCTTAGAACACCAAGAACAACAAAATTTGGGTTTTTCTCGGGTGATAGATCGCTCATCCGGACTCGGAATTTGGTCGTTATTATACTCAAATTGAAGCCCCGGAAGTCATCTTTCCAATAACACCTCTCTTACCTTAAAATTCTTTTTGTAGAAAAAGTAATGATCAAAAGAGTGAAGGTGTGTCAAGATTTTCAAACCGTTTTTCACCCGTTTTTGGCCGAATGTTTGGGAAAAGGTTGTTTTTCATCCTTGTTGGCCCTTTTGACCTAATTTCATGTTCCGTGGGGCGTTGTGGTGTTCTTATAGGTGTCGTGGGTTTGTGTTGGGTGTTAGTGTTTTGGTGGTTGGGTTTTGATTTTCGATTGGCATCCTATGGCATTCAATTGATTAATTTATGGGAATTAGTCGATTCAAATACCTGCAGAATCCTTTTGGGGTTTGGTTGGTCGTGTGGTGATTTCGGGGGTCGTGTGGTGATTTCGGGGGTCATGTCATGACCTCGGGTTGTTGTGTGTGTGGTGGTTAGTGCATCGTTGCGTGCGGGGGTTTGGTTTAGTTTCTTAGTTTGAGGTTTTCTCCCAGGATTGACTGCTCGAGCGGTGATCGTGCGCTCGAGCGGGCTGGTGGTAGAGTGTTGGGTCGGTTGGTGAGCGCTCGAGCGGTGGTTGAGCGCTCGAGCGGTGGAGTGGTAGAGATGTATGCCGGTAGGGGACCGCTCGAGCGGTGGTTGTGCGCTCGAGCAGGGTTGTGGCAGCGTGCTATGTCAGTTGGGAATCATTTGAGTGAATGTCGGGTTATATGGTGGGTGGCATCATGATGTGAAGTTATATATGGCTGTGCATTTATAACTGGCTTTGTACATTTATAACTCTAGTTTATTTATGCATGGGTTATATAATGTGATTTACATGATTTTTCGATAGCGTTGTGTAACGTGGTTTGTGATACGTAGTGATAGTATGTGGTTTTATGCAGTTAAATCCTGATTAGGTTATACATAGTTGTATGGAATGAGATAGATGGTTATATTAGCTCTGGCTGACGGTGATTACGTTAGGATTACGACCCTTCGGTTAAAATTCGTAAAGAAGCGTTTGATAGGGCTACGGTCCCTCGGAGAAAGTCTGTAAAGATGCATTGACGGGGGCTACGGTCCATCGATGAAAATTCGAGAAGATACATAGATTGCATGAATTGCATTTTAGGACGGATAGACCAGTTTTCAAATTGTTTTAAGAGTCGTGTGAATCACGATCTAAAACCTTGTTCAACTGTTTTCAAGGCTCCTGTGAGTGAGTCAAAACATGATTTGTATCCTCGCTTTCCCTTGTATGTGAAATTGTTTTCAAGGCTTGAAAGAGAATCTAAACCTGCACTTCGATTTCCTAGCATGTTTTGATTATATTGCATGCTTGTCTAGTTTCTGCTGAGCTTTGGCTCACAGTGTGGGATAAAATATTTTCAGGTATCGATCATGCGTGCTGATTCGAGGTTGCTGATTAGTGTTTTATGAAAATTACAGAAATCGCTGCTGGTTTTCTATAATTGCAGATACTGCTGTGAGATTTACTTAATTACAGAAACCGCTAATACGTGTCTGTGTTCTACTAGAAGTCTTACTCATAATTATTTTCTAGGTCCTTACTGTAGCCCTATAAATATGCAGGTAGGCTGAACTAGTTTTATAACTTGTCTTCTAAGACCAAAGCTGTCCAGGTTCTACTTGTACAAGTTCTCGAAGGATTATAACTCGCACTATATCCGGGAATCGCATAAGAGAATACAGTAGAAGATCCGATAGGAGCTTCAAGTCGGATTCAAATCGTAGTTGAAGATTCGACCTGTAAAAAGGTATTTTTCTAAATTAACTTTGGATGGACGGGTTGTATTTTGATCGTTTGTCATCAAAAGTTTTTTATCTGGAGCCCGTTTTGGTATTTTTCTGTCCAGTTATTTTTTTTAGATAATCATTTGTAAAAACAAAGATCATGGCAGTCTTGCTTCCAACAATTGGTATCAGAGCCATTTTATTTTTTGTTTATGGTTATCGGTGCCGGGTAGTTTTAGAACTGTTGCTAACTTTGTTTTTTTAGGCGTTATAATCCCAGTTTTATGATCGTCATTTATTATTCATGTTTGATTGAATTGTGTGATTGATGATTATTTTTTTACTCATAAGGGTTGACCGTGATAGATCGAATGTAAGTCTTTAGGACATAAGATCGATGTAATAACTAGTTTCTATTTTTAAAATATCTATTTAGATTATTTAAGAATAGGTTGAACATATTCAAGAACACGAAGAATGGAGGTGGCACCAGCGGTGGTTTGGGTTTTTACAGGCCACGGATGGCGATAAATTTTTAATGGTTTTAAATAATTTTTTTCGGTGAGTTATTTTGCAGTATTTATGAATAAAGAATAGCAAAAAACTTCAAAAATAGTGAGAACAAATCACCAAAATAGCCCAGTTTTGGCGGCTTTGTCGGTAGTAGTTCGGCGGTGATTTTAATGACTTTTTGAGCCATTTTTGGGATTATTTTTTGGGTAATTTTTTAAACATAAACTAATAGTAAAATATACCTCAAAATACTATCAGAAGCCAAAAATAACTGGGACAAAATCACAACCCAAACAGGGAGCAAACAGGCTAGCAGCAGCAGTGGCTTCTTGACAATTTTTTCACAGTTTTTTGAGCTGTTTTCGAGCAGATTTTTTGACAAAAAGATTTTAATTTTCAAAAAATTTTCAATGGTATAAAGTAAGTTGAAAACAGAGTTCGGAAAGAGATCGAAAAATTCTAAAAAAGTTGGCAGTTCTCGGCGGCGGCGCACAGGAGCGGCAACAGTCAGTTCGAGGTGGTTTTTTGGCATTTCTTGATCTATTTTTGAGCAAATTTATTCATAGAAAAATAATACTTTTTGAGAGATTTCTTTTGGTATAAAGTATGTCGAAAACGATGTTCAAGAAGAGGTCGAAAAAGCCTCGGGAAGTTGGCTACACAGTGCTGTTGTGGACAACAGCATTTTTTGTGGTTCGGGTAGTTTTTCTAGTCATTTTTGGGTAGTTTTCTAGCAGATTTTTTGACAGAAAAATATCGTATTTCAAGAACTTTCCAATGGTATGAAGCTCGTTAAAAACGAAGCTTGGATGTTGCAACAGGAGTCGCCTGAAGACGGCGGCTAGGTGGCGCCGGCGGTGGTTGGTGGTGGGCCAGTGGTTTCTCTTTTCCGGAGCTGCTTTATGTTGATTTTTTTGATTGATACGGGACTAATTTGATATATATTGATATATCATATAGTATCAGGAAAGTCTGATTCAATCAGGACACAAGAATCAAAGATAAAAGATGATTATTTTAGTTTATCCTTTTCGAATTGCGTGAATGATTGCATATTTATTTTATTTATCCTGTTAATTTAATTAATTCAAAAATTTGATTTTAATTAAAATATTTTGTCATGAAAAATAAAATTAAATATTTTTAATTAATTAATTTTTATTAAATAAAAAAACTTTAGATATTTTATTTTTTACAAAATATCATGTTTAAGATGATTTTTTTAAAAAAAATCGGATAACTTAGAAAAATATGAGAATTAATTCTGAATTTTGAATTAATTAAATAAAATTATATTTACTCAAAATAAATTATTATTTTTTAAATAATGTGGAACAAAAAATAAAATAAATAAATATCTTAAATCACTACCTTAGCTGAAAAGCTGAAAGAAAAATTATGCATTTATTAAATTTTATTTGTTACGTATTTAAACACGAAAAAATAGTTTGATAAACTAGAATATTTAGGATCGTGTACACATGAATATATTTGATTCTTTCAGATCGTGTGTTTTTCAAAATTAACAAATTTATTTTAATTAAATAAATTTTTATTACCCTAAAAAATATTTTAAAAATCTAAGTGGGAGAGGAAATTTATTCACAGATAAATCCTGTAGTCTTCATCACCAGTTTGTAGGCGATACAATTAAATCCTACTTGTCGGCTGTAAGGCCTTCCTCCTAAACGGACAGATTAATTGCGGTATCGGCAGTACAAACCTCCTTTAGGAATAATTCTGTATAATTGTTAGTGTGAATCATTTCACAATTCGAAGAGTTCATTGCAAAATGATTAAGTTGTGATTAGGTGATGGTTAACACTTAGCTCTATATAATAGTATTCTCTCAATCTGAGTTATTGCTATTATATACTGGACCAAAACTATATCAGCTATTTAATTTTCTTAGGCATGGTCAGTTTGTCTAGATAGTAAAATGAAAAGGAATTAGTTCGTCTGGTCTTATGAAGAATAGTAGACGTCTTGCCATCGAGGCATACTATTATCATAGTACCAAGCTACTGGAAAATTAATTTTAAAATAGTAGAGGGAACTAAAGAAAAATGAATTTAAAGTTATGTTTATCATAGTTAATAGTTTTTTTAATTATGTGATTCCCAGGATTAAAATGATATTCAACCCACTCGCTTTAATACTCAAAGAAATCAAAGTTACAGGACCAATTCTTGTTGACTGAAAAAGTAACTTGAATATAATTTTAACTCCCAATAGTATTCCTTCAATATTAGAAAATGTATTTGTTTTAGAAAAAAGTTCTTTCTTTGGGCTGAAATTTATGAAGAAGAAAAAGGTTCAAAAACAGGGATACACAATTTTCAGGGTAGTTAGTGAGCCACAGACTAGTGTGAAAAAGCTAAAAGACAGATGCTTTTACTACAACCAGACAAATAGAGTAATTTCTGTTCACTAGTTGTGGAATCATGCTTAGCGGTGTTATCTATCGTTACCTAGTGTGTAGATATGGGAGCCACCAATTATGTCTGTAATTCTATGCAGGGATTGCAAGAAACTCGACAACTTAGTGATGGGGAGAATTACCTGCATGTGAGTAATAATACAAAGGAAATAGCAGTTGAAGTAGAAGATGTCGCTCTCAATTTTGGTAGAGATTGGGTTTTAATATTGAGAGATTGTCTTTATGTACATGCCATTAGAAGGAACTTAGTTTTCGTTTCTAGATTGATTGAAGACAGATATTTGATTTATTTTAATAACTCTGTGGTTATTAAGGATAATAAATGAGTTATTTGTTTTGGTACATTGGTGGATGATCTTTATATTATTACTCCAATCTCTCGTACACTGTAACTGACTAAAATGAATAACGCATCTATATTACCATATAAGAGAAAGTTTTCTTTTTTAATGAACCAAAACCTTTCTTTGGCACTTACGCTTAAGTCATATTAATCTAAAAAGGATAAACAGACTGGTAGCAGATAAACCTTTGAGTTCATTAGAAGTGGAGACACTTTCAGTTTGTGAATCTTACTTAGAAGGTAAAATGACCAAGAGGCCCTTTTTAGCCAAAAGCTATAGAGTTAAAGAACCGTTGGAACTGGCTCATTCTGATGTGTGTGATTTTGAGTACTTTGTCAGTTTCATTGATGACTACTCAAGGTATGAATACATTTACCTGATGCACCGTAAATTTGAATACTTTGAAAAATTCAAAGAATTCAAGGCAGAGGCAAAGAAGCGTCTCGATAAAAGTATCAAATCACTACGATCTGACCGTGGTGGGGAATACCTCTTTGGAGAGTTTAAGGACTACTTGTCATCAGAGGGGATTACATCCCAATTGACTGCACCTGGCACTCCATAGTAGAATGCTGTAGCAGAAAGAAAGAATATGACTCTTATAGAGATGGTAAGGTCAATGATAAGTTATTTAGGTTTACCTGATTCGTTTAGGGGACTCGCTATAGAGACAGCGGCTTATATTCTGAACTTAGTACCTTCTAAATCTAGTTTGAAACACATTCAAATTTAACAGTGTCCAACACGTGCTAAAAGGGAATGCGGGTAAGTTGAAACCGAGAATAGAAGTCTATTTTTTTGAGGGATATCCTCTGGAATCAAAGGGTACTCTATTTTATAATCCTAAGGATTAGAAGGTCTATTGTTTGCACCAATACCCGATTCTTGAAAGAGAATTATATTATGGACCACAGGCCCAATAGCAAAATTATTCTAGAAAAACTGAGAGAAAATACCAGTAGAACGGAAAAATATGTCACTGAATCCCATTACCTCATCGTAGTGGGAAGATTATCGGGATAAGTGCAAATCAAGAACAGGCTGCTAATGCACAGGGTTCAGATTATGCATAACGTGTTATTTCTAGTACACATACACATGTAGTGACTCGTCATAGTGGGAGGGTTGTTCATCAACCTGATCGGTATATATTCTTGGGAGAGTCGTTTGACAGGATCCCAGCAGAACTAAATACCGAACCCTATAACTACAATGAAGCACTTCAAGACAAAGATGCAAATCTTTGGCAAAGGATAATGAATTTAGAGATAGAATTTATGTATTCCAATCAGGTCTGAAAACTTGTAGAACCACCCAAATGGATAAAATTCATTGGATGTAAGGTGATCTATGAGAGGAAGAGAAGAGTAGATAGGAAGGTTTAAACCTTCAAAGTTAGGCTTATTGCTAAACGATTCACTCAGAAAGAAGGGATCGATTGTGAGAAAACCTTTTCACCGGTAGCCATACTTAAGTTTATCCGGATTCTCTTATCTATTATCGCTCATTTCAATTACGAAATCTGGCAATCTATATGATACAACCAGACAAATTCATTGCAAAAGGCCAGGAACACATGTTGTGTAAGTTTAAGAGATTCATTTATGAACTTAAGCAGGCATCGAGGTCATGGACCACTCAGTTTGATCAAGCCATTAAGTCTGACAATTTTGATTAAAGTCTGAATGAGTCCTGGTGTACAAGAAGCATAACGAAAGCATGGTGATTTTTCTAGTACTTTATGTTGATGATATCATGCTCATCGGAAATGATGTGGGAGCATTATCTATGGTTAAAGTATGGTTATTTAGGCAGTTCGATATGAAGAACTTGGGAGAAGTCAGTCACATCCTTGGGATCCAGCGTGTGCAAGATCAGAAACCAAGGATGTTAGGTTGATCACAAGCAAAGTATATTAATGATATCCTTGCTCGTTTTAGCATACAGGGTTTCAAAAAAAGGTTTTTCCCTTTTAGGTATGGAATTACTCTATCCAAGGATCAGTATCCTAAGACACCTGATGAGATAGAGAAGATAAAGCCAGTTTCTTATGTTTCGGCAGTAGGAAGCCTCATGTATTCTATACTTTGCACTAGACTCGACATTTGTTTTGCCGTAGAAATGGTTAGCAGATATTAGTCTGACCCAAGGCAGGAGCATTGGACTACAATAAATAATACAATCAAGTTTCTGAAAAGGACTGAGAATTATATGCTGGTTTACTAGGCAGATAGTCTAGTACTTTTGGGATACACAGACTCATATTTTAAGTCAAACATAGAGCTTACATCAGGACACAATCTTGCTGATCCTTTATAAAGAGCTTACCGGCTAAGACTTTTGATAGTTATGTAGAGGGTATGTGAGTCAAATGCATGGCATTATGGTTTTGAGTATTAGTGGGAGATCGTTAGGATTGGTATACTAAAAATCATATTTTTAGTATTTAATTTTATTTTTATAAAATTAATTTTTCATTTCATGAGAATCTTTATGAGCAATGTATGTGTATCATTTCTTTAATATTATGCATAGATGTTCGATATTCTGTATAGTATTTAATCTGGTGTGTAGAGTATGGTTTACACACAGAAAATCAAATTTTAGGTTATTGCAGAATATAAGTTTTATGTTCACAATTTAGATGGAAATAGACATACTATCGGTACAACTGTGACACCGAATTTTAGTAGACTTGTCTTGGTTACGAGAAATAGATAATAGTATCGTCTATTGTTCTGACTCTCTGTGCCAGTACACTTTGTGTGTATTGAACTAGACATTTGGGTTAACTAATTTTATACTGACTATATATATTAATTCGCAACCCAAGGTTATTATGAATAGTGCATATCCTCTTAATCCTAAAATAATTATTGATTTGCATATATTTAATATTTGTTGTTTTGATTCATTAGAGGGTACGATCTTATATGGGTCTATATTTTCAGTGAGTTGGATAGTGGTATTATTTATATGACAAATATTAATTATTGACGGAATTCACGTCCTGAAAGATTCGGATTGACGATATCCACTTAAGGAAGCTTATAAGTTTTAACTGGATCAAACCCTGCAGGTGAATTTGATTATCTGGCGGTCAAATAAGTTAAGTAGAAGGACTTAAGGAATATCAAGATGCCGATTAAATTAAATTATTTGTAATTAAATTTAATTGGCGAGTACCGAAAATCTTAATGTGGGGAGAAATGGTAAGCATTTAATAACAAGAGCTTAATGTAAGATGGTCTTGAGGTTATGGGTCAGAGTGCAATTATATTCTTTAGTGGTGTGAACTGTAATTCTATGTTTTATGACAATTGCAGAAGCCGCTGCTAGTTTTCCATAATTGTAATACCGCTATGAGATTTTCTTAATTGCGAAAATTACTGATACGTGTCTGTGTTCCACTGGAAGTCTTACTCATAATTACTCCGTAGGTTCCTACTATAGCCCAACAAATAAGCGAGTAGGCTGAACTAGTTTAATAACTTGTCTTCTAAGACTAAAGCTTTCCAGGTTCTGCCGGTATGAGTTCTCGAAGGATTATAGCCCACATTATATTCGGGAATCGTATAAGGGAATACGGTAGAAGATCGGACAGGAGCTTCAACTCAGATTCAAATCATAGTTGAAGATTCGACCGGTAAAAAGGTATTTTTCTAAATTAACTTTGGATGCACGGGTTTTATTTTGATCGTTAGTCATCAAAAGTTTATATCTAGAACTCGTTTTGGCCTTTACCCGTCCAGTTATTTTTTTCGATAATCGTTTGCAAAAATAAAGATCTTGGCAGTCTTGCCTCCAACACGGTGAATGAAAATTTATGGAAAAATTGATTTGAGAACATGCAATTGTTGTTCTATTCATATAATTACCAATCATATGTCATACATCCATTCATTGTTAGTCCATTCCTATTGGGCTTTAGCTCACGTTGTTCAAAATAAAACCTTTCAAGTGTTGGAGAAGATCGCATGGCATAGGAGTAGCATAAATGATGTTTGTGATCATTTGTAATCGAGGTGGAATATGTGTAACTATTTTTGTATTAGGAATACAAATGTTGTAGTGGTTTTGTGTCAATAACATAATATTATATGGCCTTAAGGCCAAATTCTAATAATTTTTGGATGTTTGGATGTAATGTATCTCTTGGGTAGAAGTTTTAAATATATTTTGGAGACTTATTAAATGTTTTCTACAACTCTAGTATCTTTATTTTGCATGAAAAAGGGTTTGGATGAGTGTTAGAATATCAAAATCTCAAAAAGACAACATCACTAAGGTACCAGACCGATTGATCTATCTTTAGAGTGATTGAACGGTCTTGGTATGGTTTCAGTTTCTCTGTTACAAGCTTAAAAAAAGCTGCAAATAGCGAAAGACCGATCGATTGATCTTTAGACTGATCGAGCGGTTTGTTGCGTGGTCCAAAAATCGTTTTCTTTAAATTAATGTATATTCTTCATGCAAACTTTGAATTGGGCCATTCTTATACTCAAACTGAAACCTCGAAAGTCTACTTTCCAATGATTCTAGCCTAATATCCAAATTCTTTTCTAGAAACAGTTATGACAAAAATAGTTAAGTTATGTCAGATTATTCACACATTTTTCACACATTTTTAGTCAAACTTCCTTAGAAACATTATTTTTATCACTGTTGGACTTTTTCATCCAATTTGTTACCCCTGGGCTATATGTATGAACTCTTCACTCTTGGATTTCATGGTGTCAGGCTTTCGGATCTTAAGGTGTGATACAGACATTCTTGTTTTAACCTTTGACTTTCATGTGATTTTCTTAACTGTTGATGTTGACTTTATCCTTTGACAATTATTTTGTTGTTCTTGAGTATATCTCTCCATGTCTTGGTTTTGGGGCGTGATAATATCACTTCTAGTGCGTAGCCACAAGTCTTGCCTTGTCATAGTGGAAGGATTATTCATCAACCCCATCGATATATAATCTTGGGAGAGTCTTATGACAGGGTCCTTGGTAACTTGATATTGAACCCTATAACTATAATAAAGCATTGCAAGATAAAGTTGTAAAATTTTGGCAAAAGGCTATGAAATCAAAAATAGAGTCCATGTACTCTAATCAAGTTTGAGATCTTGTAGAACCACTCGAAGGAAAAAACTCATCGGATTCAAGTAGGTCTATAAGAAGAAGAGATAAGTAGATAGAAAGGTGAAGACTTTTAAAACTAGGCTTGTAGTGACAGAGTTCATTGAGAAAGAAAGGATCGACTGTGAGTAAACCTTTTTGTCGGTAGCCATGCTGAAACCTATCCTGATTATCTTATTTATTGCAGCTCATTTTGATTATGAAATTTAGAAAATGGACATCAAGACTATATTTCTTAATGTGAATCTTGACTAGCACATTTATATGATGTAACTGGATGATTTTATAGTAAAGAGCCAAGAGCACATGTTATGCAAGTTTAAAAAGTCCATTTATGAACTTAAGCAGGCATCTCAGTCTTAGAATACTCATTTTGATCAGGTAATCAAATCTTATAGTTTTAATCAAATTCTAGACGAGTCATATGTGTAGAAGAAGCATGATGAAAATGTGGTGGTATTTCTAGTACCATACGTGGATGATATCTTACCCATTGGAATGATGTGGGGGTGTTATCTTCTATTAACGCATGGTTATCTAGCTAAATCGATATAAAAGATTTAGAAGAAGCCAATCACATTATTAGGATTAAGCTTTTGCGAGATTACAAGCAAAGGATGTTGGGCTTATCAAAAACCACTTATATTGATATGATTCATGCTCATTTTAGTATGTAGAATTCCAAGAAAGGTTCCTCCATTTTAGATATAGAATTTCTCTATCCAAGGACCAGTGTCCTAAAATAACAGTTGAGATAAAGAAAATAAAGATAGTTCCTTATGC
This sequence comes from Heliamphora ciliata, assembly GCA_032360265.1. Taxonomy (NCBI): domain Eukaryota; kingdom Viridiplantae; phylum Streptophyta; class Magnoliopsida; order Ericales; family Sarraceniaceae; genus Heliamphora; species Heliamphora ciliata. The sequence goes on from JAUMHN010413480.1 coordinate 30,307, forward strand.
TCCAGCAGTAGAAAGCCTTATGCATGCTATGCTTTGCAATAGACCTTACATTTGTTTTTTCGTAGGCATGGTTAGTAGATATCAGTCTAACCAATGGTAAGAGCATCGGACAACATTAAAACATATTCTCACGTACTGGAAAAGGACTAGAGATTATATGTTGGTATACTGGGCAAATAGTCTTGTACCATTAGGGTATACTGACTAAGATTTCTAGTCAAATAAGAATTCGAGAAAGTCAGTCTCGGAATATATGTTTACCCTAGGAAGTGGAGCCATAAGTTAGAAAAGTATCAAACAGTCATGTATTGCTGCTTTCACCGTAGAGGCTAAATATGTGGTAGGCTCTGAGGTAACAAAGGAGGCAATTTGGTTAAGAAACTTCCCTTTAGATCTAGATGTGGTACCTTTAGTACAATTAGCTACTATACTTTACTGTGATAATAGCGGTGCAATTTCTAACTCGAAGGAACCTAGGACCCACAAGAAAGCAAAACACATCGAGTGTAAGTATCATCTAACACAACAAATCGTGCACAAAGGTGATGTAACAGTGACCAAGATTGTATCGGCAAAAACGCTTGCAGACCCTTTTACGAAGAGCTTACAGACCAAGACTTTTATTAGTCACGCAGAGAGGATGGGAGTGAGATGCATGAAAGTATGACTTTGAGTCTAAGTGGGAGATTGCTAGGAATATATACTAAAAGTTATAATTTTGTGTATTAGATTTGGGTATTTATTTTACTCATTAATAAAATCTATTATTCCATTTTCATAGAATCTATATGAGCAATATTTACACTGCATTATTTATTTAATGTTTTGCATGTGTGTCATTTATTCTATAAAGAAAATGATATAGTGTTTAGAGCTCGACCTACACACAAAAGATCAGATTATCGATTTTTGTAGAATATAAACTTTTTGTTCACATTCTTTAATAGAACTTGACACACCATTAGTAGAACTGTAGCACAATATTTTAATATGTCTATCTTGATTATGGAGAATGGTATTATTCTAACTCACTGTGCCAGTACACTTTGTGTTTATTGAGTAGGACTGCTTTGGGGTAATTATTTTTATATTGATTGTATAAAATAATTAATACCCCATGGTTATTATTAGTGCTTATGATTTTGTTCCCGAACTAATTAATAGGAACATATATTTAGTGTATGTTATTTTAATTCATAAAAAGTGAGATCTTTTATAAGTCAATAAACTTGGTGAATTGAATAGTAATGTTACGTGTATGGTGAATATTAATTATTTATGGAATCTACGTTTTTATATAGGGATTGATGATACCCCCATAAAAAAGCATATATGTTTTGATTATGTCAAACCCTATAGATGAATTTGGTATCTGACATATCGAATAAGTTAAATAAAAAGTCATAAGAAAATTATAAGTGGTCGATTAAATAAAATTGTTAGTAAATTAATTTAATCGATGGGTATCGCAATTTTAACGTGGAAACATAAATAAGCATTTAATAGCATTGAGCTCAAATTATTTTGAGATAAGATCAGGAGTGCAATTATAATTCTTTAGTGGTATGAATTATAATTTATGAAATTAAGAATTTAATTCAAATTGAATTGATTTTTTCTAATTACATAAGGAGCCCGATTCTTATTTGCTCCTCAAGTTCCAGTCGTAGCTTATTTATATGCATCCAAACCTCTTGACAACTAGGGTTTTAATATTTTTGTGATATTAAAAAAGGCAACCACTTAGGGTTTAGGTCACGGATTTGCAGTCCACACTCGGTTCGTGATCAAATATGCGAGAATATGACAAAAGAATTAAGGTGCAGATGATTTCTTGTTCGTGTGCATCCATCAGATATTTTTTTCGTTTGATTGCTGAGACAAGATCAAACCAGATAGACCACTACAAGAAATTGGTTCTTTAAAGACAAAATAGATTCATCTCCAAAATTAGTAATTTCGTCGCTAAAACCAATAGAGACGAAAATATTTCGTCGCTCATGTCGTCGCAAATTCCTACTCGCGACGAAATTATTATTTTGACGCCAACTAAAAAATATAGCGATGAAAATATTCGTCATGTATTTTAGAAAGAACTTGTCATCTATGTGCAGGATTCGTCGTTAAAAATTATCATAATTTTGAGTAGGAATTTGTGGTGACAAATAATTTCGTCGCAAATGATAGTATTAGCGACAAATATTTTTCATCGTCGAACATTGTCGTTAGACCACTATTATCATTTGAAATAGAAATTTAAGACAATTAATTAATTTGTCATGTAACGTAATATTAGCAACGAAATATCGTTGTCTCAAAGTTTTGATGATATTTTTTGTTGGAGAAGATTATAATTTGCGACAAAAAACATGTTTTTGTTGCAAAAGCTTATATTTGGCAAAAAAAAAAAAAACTATCACAAATAGTACATGTTGCAATTAAAAAATATTTTTGTAGACGAAAATAATCTATTAATTTTGTCGCTAAAAATTGTTATTTGTGGTCTTTTTCGTCGTGAAGAGTAATTTTTTTAAAATCTGTGTACCTGTTTAACCATTTAACATGTAAAATATAAATCATTTTTAAATTTGTATATTCATAAAACTACATGTTCAATTAATAATATATCTAAATTAACAATTCAACAATTTCTAGAAATATAAACATAAGTAATCCAACCTGACAATTATATAATAAAAAACAAAACATGTCTAACAAAACCAATTAGAGTACATCCAACACTACAACCAACTAAGAATAAATACAAATCCATATCAATGTCTGATAAAATAAAATAAAATAAAATAAAAGCTACCAAATTTCAAAACTAATATTTGTTTTGTCCATAATAATCCACACAAACTCAATATATATCCAATCTCCAAATCCATATCAATATTGGATAAAATAAAATAAAAGTTACCAAATCTCAAAACTAATATATTTTATCCATATTGATCCTCACCCACTCAATGCATATCCAATTTGCAAACACAATAGAATAACCAAGTCAAATTCTCACAAATCATATTTGTAAAATTAAATATTTTAACTTCATAATTAAATATAAGTAAGAGAAAGATTTGCATCACAAACTCAAATTGGATATCTATGTTAATTCTTAAATAACAAAAGTGGCAATACAATAGTGTATCGAATTCAGTTGTAGTTGGAGGTCATTTAGCCATTTTGAAGCCTACATCGCCTATTTATGACTTAGTTCAAGAGAAAAATGCAAATGATTTAGTGCTAATATCTCTCCATGTTTGAGACCTTGAAAGTTAAAAATCCTCTGCCATTTATCACAATAAATTATTTGTTTATTTGTTGTATTAATGGAGTTGCACTTCAATATGTAGTTCATTGCACACTTCTCTATCTTTACATCTTAGTGTCTATAGAGGTGTTAGTACCAGTGCTTAAACCTTTTCGTGCATGTGCCGTGAGCTAACAATTTTGTTATTGTTTTATTTTTGTTAGACAGTTATAACATGTTTAATAGTGACTCACAAAAATAATTATTATGAAAAAATTAGGTATATAAAACGACTAACCAAATAGAGTCTCTACTAGTAGATGAATAATCTCCACTCTTAAAATGACCATTGAATCCTTGGCCCTTCAAAAATTCCATGATACTCGATGTTATCTCTTCATGTCGCTTGTTCGCTTGTGGAAGCTCTATTATTTGCATCTCAAGATGCTTCACATACTCATTGTTCTCGGTAGATGATGTAGTGTTCCTATGAAAGGAATACAGTCTCAAGCCAAGTCTTTTTACATAGCCTGACCTTGGCTTGAGCACCTTTCTTGACAGCTCTTCCGGGCTCAATGGAATATCACCAGGTTGAGAGCAATGTTCTGCCTAAATTTATATCATTTTCTCCTTCACTGAATGTGCCATCGTTGCTTTTGTTCCATCATCTAATCTACTTGCAATGTTTCATCATCGTGAGACATCTAACTCACTTATAATCTCCTTATTTCGTCAATGAAAATGAAGTTCTCTTGGTTATACACTTATACTCTAGCTCATTTTTTTCATGACCAAATTCTTTGATTTCAAAGTTCAACAGGCTATGTCCAAAACATGGAACGTGGAATACATAATATACTTAGAAAGAAAAAAATAGAACTTGGAATATTGGACAACAGAACACACCTTTGTTCTTGTAGCATCCTCACAACCTCCTTATGTGTAGCTTTAATCTACATTCTACACAAGACATTGAGAAAGGCGCATGATCAAATTATAAAACGTACATGTCTGAGTATTGTTTTAATTATGGCTTGATTTTATATGTTACCATGCCATAATTATTTTGGATTAGCTATTGGAACTCATAGGTTAATCAACCTTTTTTGACACTAACAAATATACCCATATGTAAAATGTGAGACCCTGACCCATTTTATTTTGGGAATACTTTAAGTATTGATGGAGTTTAAGTTAACCGTTGACCTTGGTGTGATAGGTTTTGCTTTTTCATAGTAGAACAACAAGTGTATAAGAGTTTCATGCTCTTCTGGATTTGCTAGACGCATGTTTGACTTGGTATATGGCTTAAAAACTAGTTTAACGTAGAAAAACACAATGCCCAGTAGTTCAGTCGACTGGAGGGCTTGGCCCAGTTGATTGGACTGGAAATTTGGAGTTTGGTCAACTGGACATGGGGGTTCTGTCGACTAGACAGAAAGTTTTTTGCGTTTTCTATAAATATCAAGCGTGGGAGATATTTTGAGATATTTCCATTTTCCGGATCTGGTTTCTCTCTCCCAAACCTCTACCTTCTCTATAAATTCTGATGGGCTTAGGGCTCGATTTTCAGCAAACTGATAGCGGATCCTTGATGTTGGTACCGGGGGCTTCGTATATATCCGGACAAAATTCTGTTTCGTCGAGGTTCAGTTTTCGAGGCTTCGAGTTTTGACTCTCTGATGTAGGATCCTAGACTATGTTTTCTTTAAAGAGTGCTACGTGTAATTTTATGCTTTTTGACCGATTGAAAATGCCTACGTAGCATATTGTATGTTTTAAACCATGTTTATACGGATAGAATGCTTGTTTTATGCTTTTCTTAGTGTATTGCATGTGATGAGGAGTATGGGTTTGGTGTGGTGAGAGGAACCTTTTAGGTTGTACTCACGGTGTTGTGGGTCTGGTGAGAGGAACTTTGATGGATTGGACTTACGCGTGTGTTTTTGTTTTGCTGTGATAATAAAAAAGGATCGTATTGGGATCTTTGGATCTTATTAATTTGGGCACAAGTTGCTCCTCGGTGAAATACCAAAAAACTGCACAAAATGGGTTTCTTTGCTCGCCAACTGGTGAACTGGAAAAGGACACAGATCGTGTCGAGGTATAGAAGGTTCCGTTACTCCATGGGGCCTGTGTGGTCAGGTGGATGGTAGCTTTACTTAGGTATATATGTGTGAGATCCTGACCCGTTTTATTTTTGAAAATGGTCTAAGTGTTCACGGGAGTAAGGATTAAAGTTTGGTCTGCTTCCTTGGTTTAATTTTTTTTCTCCCAGCGACGACCGCTTAAGCGGTGCTTGGGCGCTCGAGCGGTGGAGGCCTAGCGCGAGATTCTATAAAAATGTGATTTTGACGTATGTTCGGGTTCAAAGATTTTACGGGGTTGGTCCCGGGGGCTGCGGGAAGTTGCGGTGCGAATTTCAAAAATAAAAAAAAAGATATTTTTGGAGGCCTATAAATATCTGGAGTTAGATATTTTCAAAAGATATTTTCAAAACTTAACTCCTAAGTTTTCTCATTTTTCTCTCTACCTTCTTTCTAACTTCTCGGGGGCCCGGGGTTCAGTTTTCGATGATCAGACAGCAGATCCTTAGTATTGGTTTCGTGGTCTACACATCTATCCGGACAGAAATTTATTTTGACGAAGCTCAGATTTGCACGTAGAATGAGGCATTAGATTTTTCACCCAATGAGGTAGGATTCTAGACTCTACTGCTGTTAAAGGGTACTATGTGCAATTATAGGTATTTTGACCGATTAAAAATGCATGGAAAACTGACTTATGTTTCGTTAAACTGGGTTTTGGTTTAAAAAGGCTTTTATGTTGATTTCGGTTCGATGGAATCGGGGTTTGAGGGTTTCCTTTGAGGTTTGGGTGTTAGCCTTGGGCTTGTGTATGCCCGAGGAGGTCGAAAGGGAGTTTAGTTGCTTCGATTTTTAGTTTGGTTGGTTGTTGGATGGTTGTTGTGGAGAAAGTTGGGTTTTGA
>JAUMHN010413481.1:0-14103 GCA_032360265.1 Heliamphora ciliata
AAGAGCTAAACTTAGAAATGAAACTTCGAGAAAATTTTATTTGGGTCTGTACTATATAACTCTACGTATTTTGCTTTCTGGCATGTATGGGTATTATCATTATTTAATTTTTGCAGCCCTATTAGTTAATTGTCGCTCTAGATGCTCTCGAGATTCGGGCCGTCACAGTTTGGTATCAGAGCTTAGGTTCAACCCTTACCCACGCAACCATTAACCTAGGCTTAGACTTCTAGACTTGGACTTTTAGACTGGTTAGGCCCTTACCCACGTCGAAGTTGTACAAATAGTAGACTTTTGACCCACGTACCCCACCTAGAAGTTAGATTCTTTAACTTTTGACCAAAAATTCTTGAACTCTAGTTTATGATAGATTGACAGAGTTCTCTGTTCCTTGACCCAACGGTGTCTACACTGTTGAACTTTAACCCGTAACAGTGATCATATCCTCTTGTCTTCTGTGACACTTCTCTTCCTTTGAATCGTAACCTCATAATCATTCACTCTGACTCATCTGATAAAATTCGTTCTCAACCCGATATCTAATTTCCTGTAAGCTTTTGATGATCTGCCTTATCTTGAAAGTAATTTTGTGGATCTTTTCTATACCTTTGAAAATCCTATCCAGGGGAGTAGATTTGGATGCTTGAATTGAAGTACGTTAGGTCGACGTAATTTCAGGGTAAGTATCTAGTTGGCTACCCATCACTTTGCATTGATTTCTTGAAATCTATGAATTGATCGTCCTTCTTGAATCCCATGTGTGTTTCCTTGTAAACCCAAATAAATCCTTATTTTGCCTTAGAAATTATGTTCTACAGACTAGCAGTAATATCTGTTAAAGTATAAAATTTTGCGAGATATGCTGAACTACGTGCACACTTTTAGAACGTTCGAACTATGAAGCAGATTTATCCCTTGCGTTCCAGTTTAGGGCTTCTATCGGTAACCGCGCGTAACAAGTCTCGGAAGTCAATCTATTTTCGAAGTCGACTTACAACCTACCACGAGTTGGAGAGCAAAATAAGACGACATTTTATGATACTCCTTGAGCCTCGTCAATAGGAATCCTTGTGGATAAAACTAGCCTACCTATGACCTAGAAGCTAGCAACAGTTTAACCTCCGACCGACGAAAAGATACAAAATCAGATAACTACAACCAACGAAGCTTCTTTGTCACGTTTATTCACCATATGTCAGTTAATTACCTGAGAAACGATCCCGTCTTGGAGGAAACACTCAACCCTTGTGCATCAACAGGTCAAAGTCAAATGTTAGAAGTCATAAAGAATGCTATAACCCTTAGAAAAGGGAAGTGGATTTCATCACCAGACTACCGAGATTGCCTCAAGAACCTGATGACATCTTTATGATAGTAGACTGCCTCACCAAGACCGCTTGCTTTCTACTAGTTAGACCTCCCTACGCATTGAAGACCTTAAGCCGAAAGCACGTTTGCAAGATTGTATGCCTATGTGAGTTATCAACCTCTATTGCATCTAACCAAGAACTATGTCTCACCTTCAGATTGACGGATAATCCAAATGCACCATTCGAACCGCTGAAGATATACTAAGAGCTTACGTAATGGAACTTTTCAAAAGAAGTTGGGAGAAACACTTACCACTCGTCGAGTTTGTCAACAATGCCCGCTGTCAAGCCAGTATTGTTATGCCACCATACGAAATGCCCTACGGAAGACTGTACAGATCAACATTGTGTTTGGAAGAAACCAGGATGACCAGTTTGCTAGGACCGGACATCGTACTCAAGACGACCAAAAAGGTCAAGTTAGTTCAACAATGCCTTGGCACCCCACAGAGCCGATAGAAGAGTTATGCTGACCAACGCCGAAAATCCCTTGAACTCAAAGTAGGAGACCATGTATTTCTCAAGAATCGGCCACGCCGAGGAATTATTCGATTTGAAAAGAAAGGAAAGTGGTCACCTTGATACCTCGGCCCCTTCGAAACCCTAGCCAGAGTTGGAAAAATTGCTTACCGTTTAGCTCTGTCACCTCAGCTTGTAGATGTTCACAACATATTCCACGTCTCGATGTTGCAAAAGTACGAATCTAATCAGGACACACCATTAATTGCGAGGAGTTCTAGACCGACGAAGACACGACCTTTCAAGAATGATCGGTGAAGATCCTCGACCGCCGTGACAAAGTACTTAGAAGGAAAAACTTCTCCGTTCGTACGCGTGTTATGGAGACACCAGGGAATCGAAAATCGACTTGAGAACGAGAGGACGCCATGTGAGAAAACTACCCAGAGCTTTTCATGAACGAACGTACAATGCAAAATTTCGAGGACGAAATTTATTTTAAGAGGGTTAGATTGTAAGGACCCGGTTCTAAACCATATGATTATTGACGGTAAATCGATAGGATCTTAGATCATAATAAGGTTAAAATCTTAACATGATCAAAACTTAAGGATCAGACTCCGAGAATCAAAAATTCTAAAATAAAAAGAAAGCCCTCTAATCTCGAAGATCATTAAGTCACCCTAAGAACACTCACTCAAAACTCTAAAGAGCTAAACTTAGAAATGAAACTTCGAGAAAATTTTATTTAGGTCTGTACTATATAACTCTACGTATTTTGCTTTTTGGCATGTATGAGTATTATCATTATTTAATTTTTGCAGCCCTATTAGTTAATTATTGTTCTAGATGCTCTCGAGATTTGGGGCGCCACACTGCTGTAGCCCTATAAATATGCGGATAGGCTGAACATGTTTCATAACATGTCTTTAAGACTAAAGAAGTCCAGATTTTGCTGGCACGAGCTCTCGAAGGATTATAGTCCACACTATATTCGGAAAACGCATAAGGGAATAAAGTAGAAGATTTGACAGGAGCTTCAACTCGGATTCAAATCGTAGTTGAAGATTCGACCGGTAAAAATGTATTCTATAAATTAACTTCGGATGCACGGATTTTATTTTGATCGTTCGTCATCAAAAAATTTTATCTGGAGTATGTTTTGGTGTTTGCCCGTTTAGTTAATTTTTTTTCAGATAATCGTTTACAAAAACAAAGATCTTGGCAGTCTTGCCTCCAACAGTTACATGGTTCGATATCTAGTTCTACTGTGATCTTATCAAAAGACTCTCCCAAAAACATATACCGATCGGTTTGATGAACAAACCTCTCACTACGACGAGGCACTACTTGTGTCTGTGTACTAGCAGTAACGCGCTGAGCAGAATCTGAACCATGCGCACCATTATCCACATGCTCGTCTGGCATGTTAATGGTAGCACCCTGATCTGGTTTAGGATCTATACCTATCTCGATAATCCTCCAACTACGACGAGGTAGTAGGATATTAGTAACTTGTGATTCTTCTTCCGTTCTACTGGTATTTTCTCCCAATTCTTCTAGAACAATTTTACTTTTGGGCCTGTGCTTCATAATATAATCATCTTCTAAGAATCGGGCATTTGTCTTAACAATGACCTTCTGATCCTTAGGATTATAAAATAAACCACCATTTGTTCCCTTGGGAAACTCGACAAGGAAACAGACTTTTGTCCTCGGTTCTAACTTACCTGCGTTCCCTTTCAACACATGTGCTGGATACCTCCAAATCCGAATATGTCTCCAAATCCGAATATGTCTCAGACTAGGCTTGCGTCCGGTCCACAATTTTATGGGAGTAGAAGGTACTGACTTAGAAGGTACTAAGTTCAGAATATAAGTCGTTGTCTCTAATGCAAGTCCCTAAAACGAATCGGGTAATTTCGAATAACTCATCATCGACCTTACCATCTCCATAAGAGTAGTATTCATTCTTTTTGCTACACCATTCTATTGCGGAGTGCCCGGTGTAGTTAATTGGGATATAATATCTAATAACAAGTAGTCCTTAAACTCTCCAAAGAGCTACTCGTTACCACGGTCGGATCATAGTGATTTGATATTTTTACCCAGATGCTTCTTTGCCTTCGCCTTGAATTTTTTGAATTTATCAAAACATTCATACTTACGGTGAATCAGGTGAATGTATCCATAACTTGAGTAGTCGTCAATGAAAGTGACGAAGTACTCAAAGCCACCTCTAGCCCGGATAGTCATAGGACCATGCACATCAGAGTAAATCAGTTCCAACGATTCTTTAGCTCTATAGGCTTTGACTGAAAAGGGCCTCTTGGTTATCTTATACTCTAAGAAGGACTTACAGACTAGAAGCGCCTCCACTTTCAATAAATTCAAAAGTTCATCTTCTACCAGTCTATTTATCATTTTTAGATTAATATGACCCAAGCGTAAGTTCCAAAGAAATGTTTGGTGCATTAAAGAAAGATTCTTTCTCTTATATGGTAAATTATATGTATTATTCAATTCAGTTAGTTGTAGTGTATGAGAGATAGGAGATATAACATACAGATCATTCACCAATGTACTAGAACAAATAAAATGTATATTTTTCTTAATAACCACAGAGTCATAAAACTGAACAGAATATTTGTTCTTCACCAAATTATAAACCAAAATTAAATTCTTTCTAATATAAGGTACATAAAGATAATCTTTTAAAAGTAAAACCCTATCTCTACTAAAACTGAGAGTGTCATCTCCTACTGTAGCTGCTGCCACCCTAGTATTATTACCGATATGTAGGTAAATTTTTCCATCACTAAGCTGCCTGGTTTCCTAAAACCCCTGCAAAGAATTGCAGACATGATTAGTGGCTTCCATATCTATACACCAGCTACCGGTAGATAATATCGCTTAATATGTTTCAACTACTAATGAATAGAAATTACCTTAATTGTTCTGCTTACTGAGAAAAATTGGACACTGCTTTTTCTAACACCCCAACTGGTTAAGTGATAGCACTTGCCTCTCAGCTTCTTCACACCATCATATGGCCCCTTAGCTGCTTTTGGACCTGTGTCTCCCTGTTTCTGACCATTTTTCTTCTTCTTGCCTTTTAGCTTAAAGAAAGAACCTTTTTCAACCACATACACACTACCTGGCTTCCTAAAAACACTCTCGGCTGCTTGAAGTTCTTTAAGAAGTTCTGTCAATGAAAAGCTGTTCTTATTCATGGAATAATTCAAGTAGAACTGCTTAAAGCTATCAAGTAGCGACCGGAGTATGATATCGACCTGAGTTTTCCACTCAATCTCAGCTTCTAGATCATTCAAAAAATTGATCGTCTTCAGAACATGATCCCTAACTAGGGTGCCTTCACCTATGCTTGTATTTATCAGAGATTTCATGGTCATCTGCTTAGTAATACAATTTTGATCCCTAAATATTTGTTTATGATTCATAATCATGTCATAGGCACTGGGCATAGACTAATGCTGATGCTACAATACATTTGATAAGCTCGAATTTTCAGTTCGGTCATCCCCTCATCAGGTATTGGTAGACAAATCTCAGATAATACAAATTTATAATCTTCGATAGTTAAAATAATATCCAAATTTCTTTTTCAATCTACATAGTTTGGTCCCGTTAGTTTGTTTTCTTTGAGTATGATCGCGAGTAGATTGAAAGTCATGTTAATCCTAAGAATCACATAATTAAAAAACATTAATTATGACGAGCAAAAATCTTGAATTTTATTTTAAATTTGTTCCTTCTACCATTTAAAAAAAATCGTTAGCAGCCTGGTACCATGTGAATAGCATGTCTTAATGGGAGGACATCTACTATCCAACGTTTGTCTAGACATGCCAACTTCTATTAATTTTACTATTTAGCCAACAGACCGTGCCAAATAAAATTAAATAGCTGACGTAGTTTCGGTCCAGTAAATAATAACAGTGACTCAAATAGAGAGGATACTATTATTTACAGCTAAGTGTTATTCACCACCTAATCCCGAATCAATCGCTTAGCAATGAATCCTTTAGATAGAGAAGTTATCCACACTAACGATTATCCATAATTATTCCTGAAATAGGTTCGTACCAGCGATACCGTATTTAATTATGACCGATGGGGATGAAGGTTTTACTGCCAACACGCAGAATTAATTACATTACATACGAACTAGTGATAGAGATTGTAGGATTTATCCGTGAATAAATTTCATCTCCCACTTAGTTTTTTAAAATATTTTTTAAGGTTATAAAAACGGTTTAACTAAAATAAATTTATTAATTTCGAAAAACTACACGATTTGAAATATTCTAATTTTTTCAAACCATCTTTTCATGTTTTAATGTGTAACGAATAAAATATTTTAAAATTTTTATTTATTTAAAAAATTAATTTTAAATAAAATCAACAATTTAATTTTATTTTTCAAGTTACACATTTTTTCGAAAAATAATAATTAAAATGAAACTATTCCTTTTAATTAATTCAAAATTTGAAATTAATTTTTACGTTATTTCAAGATATCCGATTTAAAAAAAAACATCTTAAACGTGTTATTTTGTAACAAAATAAAATATCTAAAATTTTCAAAAAATAATTAATTTTAATTAAATAATATTTTATTTTATTGTTTCGTTAAAAAAATTAATTAAAACCGAATTTTTCTGAATTAATTAAAATAAATAGGAAATATAAAACAACAATATATATCATCCACACAGTTAAATAATATATATATAAAATATATAAGTTCCGATTTTATGATCGAATCGAAACTCTATCGAGTTTCATCCTCCTGTTAAACGATTAGCTTGAAATCATTCAATCTCATCAGAATCGGCTTTCGGCATCCGAAACCTGTCAGTAATCTTCGTAACGTAGTATTATAATTATACAACACCACCTAAGTCCCAAAACTACCAAAACAATCGGCCATAATATATCATCCACGCAGTTAAATAATATAAATGCAAGATATATAAGTCCTGATTTTATGATCGAATCGAAACTCTATCAAGTTTCATCCTCTTGTTAAACGATATGCTTGAAATCATTCAATCTCATCAGAATTCGCTTCTCGGCATTCAAAGCATTCAAAACCTGTCGGGAATTTTCGTAATGCAGTATTATAATTATACAACACCACCCGAGTCCCAAAACCACCAAAACAGTCGGCCATAACAGCCCAGCCACCGCCGGCACCGCCCAAGTTGCCACATTCGTGCGGCTTTTGCCGCCTCATTCGACGTCCATTTTTGCCCTAATTTTTTTTGAAAAATATCTCATGAAATATACTATTTTTCTATCAAGAAATCTGAATGAATATGGCCCCGAAAACTATTTTCGATGAGGGCCGAACAACCCCAACCGCCGTTGCCTAGCAGCCACCGCCACCGCTACTTTTTGCTTCTCCTTCCATGGCTATTCCGGCTTTGATTTCCTGTTACTTTTAGCACTGATATACAGCCATATAATGTCCTAAAGAACGCCTCAAAAATAGTCCCAAAAAAGCATCGAAACAACCCCTGAAAACAGCTTCACTGCCGTCGCTACTTGCCGCCGCTACTGCTTTTTTTGTGCCACTTTTTGTGGTTGTTTTTCTCAACGGTTTGGACTATTTTTTAGTCATATTTTACTGATATTTAATGCCTAAATTACTACCCAAAAATAGTTTCAAAAATACCTCAAAAACCCACCGAAAATGGCCCGAACCGCCACCGCCGAAGGCGCCCTGGTGGGGTTGTTTTGTGCCGATTTTTTCATGTTTTTGGAAACTGTGATGATGTTGTTTTTGTAAGCTTAAAAACTGCAGAAAACTTGCTAAAAACCTGTCACAAAATCCATAGAATAACCATCGTGATCCGTGGCCCGAAACACCTAAAACCACCGCCAGTGCCGCTGGTGCTTGTTCTTCGTGTTTTTCGTGTTCTTCATGTATTCAAATATGTTCTTACGTATATCGAACAATATCTAAAGAGAAAATAAAGTTTTTACATTGAAACCTACGTCCTGAAAGCTCACGTCGATCTAAAAAACTTAAACTATTACGATCAACCGTTGTGATTAAAAAAATAATTAAATCATTATTCAAACCATTCAATTAAACATGAATATAACGATTATCATAAAACCAAAATTAGAACGTCTGCAAAACAAAGTTAGCACAGTTCTAAAACTATCTGATCCCTCGATTAAACCATATTCATTAATCAAAACAGCTCTGATACCAATTGTTGGAGGTAGACTGCTAAGATCATTGAATTGAGTATGATTTTTTCGATAAAAAATACTGGACGGGCAATTACTGAAATAGGCTCCAATTTAAAATTTTTTGATGTTGAACGATCAAAATAAAATTCGTACTCCCAAAGTTTGATTCAGGATTATACCTTTCAAAATCTGGTAGAATGATTTCGATTACTGCAATAACCACGAATGTGAATTCTTCGAGTTGAAGTCCGATCAAGCCTTCAACTGTATTCTCGGATGCGAATCACGAACGTAAAGTGGACTACGATCTATCGTGATCTTAAACCTGCTAATCTAGCTACCTAGAATTTATGTGAAAACCCTAATTTAATAATAAATGTTATGTGTAATGTGGGCTAGTGTTAGCATAACCATATATATATATAGGACTGCAATAGGGATCTGTGGAGTAAATATAACTTGGGCTTCTAATGTAATTATGAAAACTCGCTTGCTCCTGAGATAATTTCATAGAAATATAAATTACAATTTATACCACTAAAGAATCGTAATTGCACACCCAGCCACATTTTTAAAATCGATTATTCGAGTTCCTGTTATTAAATGCTTAATTCATCTCCCCACGTTAAGATTTTCGATACCCGTCAATTAAATTTAATTACTAATAATTTAATTTAATTGGATTCTTAAAATTTCTTAAATTCTTCCGCCTAACTTATTTGACGGTCGGATAATTAAATCCACCTGCAGGGTTTGGTCCGGTCAAAACTTATAAGCTTCCTTAAGGGGGTTCGTCAGTCTCGAACAATCGGGTCATGAATTTCGTTGATCATTAATATTCGCTAAATATTTAATACCGCTATCCAACTCACTGGAAATATTGACCCGTAAAAAATCGCACCCTCTAATAAATTAAAATAACGAATATTAAATATACGTGAATAATAATTATTTCAGGATTAAGAGTATAGACACTCATAATAATCTTGAGATGTGAATTAATTTATATAATCAGTATAAATTTAATTACCCCAATGTGGTCTTGTTCAATACACAAAATGTACTCGTATAGAGAGTCAAAACAATAGACGACACTATTATCTATTCCCTGTAATCAAGACAGGCTTACTAAAACTCTATACTACAGTCGTACCAATTGTTTGTCCAATTCCATCTAAACTATAAATCGTAAATTTATATTCAGTAAGAACCTATAATCTGGTCTTCTGTGTACAAGCCGTATTCTACACACAAGATTAAATACTGTATAGAATAAAAGATATCCATGCATAATATTAAAGAAATGATATCGCATACATTACTCGTTAAGATTCTCATAAAATAAAAAATAAATTTATTAAAGAATAAAATAAAATACTAAAACTAACAAAATTCATGTTTTCTTAGTATACAACCCTGACCGTAAAAACCAAAGAATAGGTGACTAGAGAGGGTTTTGAAGCACGAATGATCAAAGTCCGCACTTTGTTCGTGCCTTTGACATTTAGGAATACAACAGAAGATCTATGTTGGAGAAAGATTGTTGTTTTGCCACGTTGATTTTCAGATTCAAGTTCAAGTGTTGAAAACAAGATCAAACTAAAAGGATCTCATAAGTATAACTCTATCCTGCCTTGTGGGAGTACTTGGATTCAGTTTTGAACATTGAAAAATCTAGAGTTTTTCAATTTAGAGCCTGTTTAGAGTTTTCCAGCCCAGATAGGTTTTGTTCAGATTTTTTTGTTACTATCTATGCTATTGTTTGATTCGATTCGTATGCACCATCTTTGCATCCTAGTATTTCGGTCCCTTCAAGTGGTATCAGAGTCGTATTTGATGCTGCATATGGATCGAATCAATACCATGTTGTCCATATCCATAGATCCTTGCATATGGGTTCGACTAGATTAGAATTGTGCTAATCTTTATTTTGCAGCATTTTATCCCGGCTTTATGGTCATATGTGTTTGTATATTTGATTACATGATTGTATGATGATTTTTTTTGTTTTTCACGACGTTTGAATCGTTTTAAAATCGTATGTGAACTCCATTGGAGGCATAAGATCATATATAATCTTCTTCAACGTAGATTTGGATGTGAACTCTTGATATAGAGGTATAGGATCCTTACTGTAATCTTGAACAGGTTGAAGATCATGATCTAGATAAGTATCTAAAGTCCTGATGATGATTTCAAAGTGTTTTTTCGAAGTTTAGATTAAAGAACCACGTTTGGGGATCAAAAATGATGCCTAGGGTTGTAAAAATGCGAAGAACAACGTTAGTGCGATGCAACTTTCTGGTTGCGAACCGCTCGAGCGGACCCAGACCGTTCGAGCAGACTTCGCTGTAGCATGGACCATTTTGCTCTCGAGTATTTGGTTGCTCGAGCGAACCTAATCCCCTTTAGTGGTGTACTGCCAGTGTGAGCTTTTCGTTTGATGGTTAGGATTTCGAGCTAGGTACAGTGTATGATCAGAATAGGAGTTCTGGGCAATCGGGACAGCTCATATGACCATAATCACCGTGTCTTTCAGATTTATTTTATGTTTTGCATGGTTATTTGATTTACTTGTTGTGGATCTTTGATTCTAGACAACATGGATAACTAGTTTACAATGCATGCTTTGTAAGGCTTAATTTAAATGAATTCATTATTTTGAAATTATTTTAATATGCATAAATGCAAATTAAAATAAAATTCTTAAGTTTTTATTTAAAATTTATTTTTCATGAAATATGGAGAATTTAGAATTTTATTAGTTACACATATTACACGTTAAAGATGGTTTTAAAAAATTCGAACTCTTTGGAACACATCGATTTATTTCGAATTTTGAATTTATTAAAATTAAACAGTTTTTATAACCCTAAAAAATATTTTAAAAACTAAGTGAGTGGAAAAATTTATTAATAAATAAATCTCACGATCTCCATCACTAATTTGTAGGTAATGTAATTAATTTTGTGTGTTGGTCTCGGTGCCTTGCTCTTCATTGAACGAAATTAATTATGATATCACTGGTACATACCTTCTTTAGGGGTAATTCTAGATAATTGTTAGTGTGGATCACTTCTCCATCTAAAGGATTCATTACGAAATGATTAATTTGGGATTAAGTGATGGTATATACTTAGTTATAAATAATAGTATTATCTTAATTTGAGTCACTGTTATTATTTATAGGACCGAAACTATGTTAACTATTTGATTTTACTTGGTATGATCTGTTATCTAGATAGTAAAATTAATAAGAATTGACCTATCTGGATGAATGATGAATAGTAGATGTCGTTCCCATCGAGGAATGCTATTCATGATGTGGAAGGCTGCTAGCGAATTCTTTGAAAAGTGGTAGAGAGAATCAAATTTTAAAATTAATTTAAAATTTTTGCTCATCATAATTATTTTTTTAGTTATATGATTCTCAGGTTAAAATGGCTTTCAATTCACTCGCGATAATACTAAAAAAAAATTAACTTTCAGATCATAATTATACTGATTGAAAAAAAAATCTAGGTATTGTGTTAATTGTTGAGGACTATAAATTTATGCTCACAGAGATATGTCCACCAAAACCTAATGATGGGGTAACCGAACAAAAAGCCCAGCTTTATCAAAAGTGGTAGAAGGCTAATCATATGGTGCGGTGTTATATTTTGGCAACTATGTAAAATGTATTGCAACATTAGCATCAGTCTATGTCTAGTGTCTATGACATAATGTTAAACCCCAAAGAGATGTTTGGGGATCAAAATCGTGCGGCTAAACAGGCGGCCATAAAATTCCTGATGAACACAACTATAACTGAAGGCATCCTAGTTAGTAATCATGTTCTGAAGATAATTAGTCTTCTGAATGAATTGAAGATTCTTGGAACTGAAATTAATAGGGAAACCCAAGTCAATATCATACTCCAGTCGCTTCCTAATAACTTTAAGCAGTTTTACCTGAATTACACTAAAATAATCTTGAATATACCCTGGCATAACTACTTAAAGAACTTCAAGCAGTTGATGGTGTTCTTAAAAAGCCAGGTAGTGTCTTTATTGCTGAAAAGAGTTATACTTCTAATCTGAAAGGCAAGAAGAAGAAAAAAGGTTTAGAAATAAGGCACAACTCCCATGACAGTTAAAGGACCATAGGCTAGTGTGAAAAAGTCGAAAGGCAAGTATTTTTACTATAACCACATAAGACACTGGAAAAAGCAATGTCCGGTATATCTCAGCAAGCAAAATAATCAAGGTAATAGTTAAGTCTTTCAGATTTATTTTATTTTTTGCATAAATGTATGTTTTTGGTTTTGTTGTAGATAGTTTGTTCTGGACAACATGGATAACTGGTTTACGTTGTATGTTTGGCTATGTTTAATTTAAATGAATTTATAATTTCAAAATTATTTAATATGTGTAGCGAGAAAATAAAATAAAATATTTAAATTTTTATTTAAAATTTATTTCCATAAAATTGGGAGAATTTAGAATTTCATTTGTTACACATATAATACATAAAAATGGTTTTAACCGAAATATTTGTAACGTGTGGTTTATTTTGAATTATAAATTTATTAAAACTAAACAGATTTTATAATCCTAAAAAATATTTTAAAAATAAAGTGGGTGATGGAATTTATTCATAGATAAATGACACAGTCTTCATCACTAGCTTGTAGGTGATGTAATTAATTTTGTGTGTTGGCCTCAGGTTCCTTCTTTCTCATCGGACAAAATTAATTACAGTATCACGATACAGACTTTCTTTAGGGATAATTTTAGATAATTATTAGTGTGGGTCACTTTTCTATCTGACGGGTTCATTGAAAAACAATTGATTTGAAATTAAGTGATGGTTTATACTTAACTATAAATAATCGTATTCTCTTTATCTGAAATACTGCTATTATTTATAGGACCAAAGCTATGTCAAGTGCTTAAAACGATATCAAACTAGATGGAACTCGCAGGTATAACTCTACTCACCTTGTGAGAGTATCGGGTTTCAGTTTTGAACATTGAAAAACAAGAGTTTTTCAATCCAGAGCTTGTTTGGAGTTTTCCCGTCCGGATAGGTTTTGTGCAGATTTTTTTGTTGCTATCTGTGTTGTTGTTTGATTCGATTTGCACTATCATTGCATCCCGAGATTTCGTTCTCTTTAAAACTAAGGGGTTTTCCACTTTCCACAACCATTCTAGTCAATTAAATTCTCGATGGACTTAACAAAGTCATCTCAAGAGCCACGTGGTTCTCCTAAAACCTCTAGTTTAAAATCTAGGACTTGTTCCAAAGGCAAAAACTTGTTATATGACATTCGATACAAACAAGGGATCATGTTGGGTTGCATTCATCGTTGTTTGAAACAAAAAGAATTTTTGTTGGTTGTAGGTAATTAGAGCTACTGAATTGGAAGGCTCTAATGAGAAGAAAAAGATGGTGATCAAAGCCATCAGAGCTCGTCGTATTATAGTTTGCAAATACCTAAGAATGGGAAGTGAGCGCATAATGGGAGAGCATGATAGCTATAAAGCTGCCCATAATCATATGACTATTCCAATGTCTTCTCTGACTAATGCCCATGGGCAATGGGCTTACGTGCAATGAGAGTGAATGCATGTCTACGAGATTTACGCATCCACCAACATCATTTACTCATGAACAATGTTAGTGCAGAAGATATGTTGACACCATAATTTTAACAACTAATGAGGATATGACACATGGGCACGCAACACCGCAAGGTTAAAAACTAGTCAATGAGGGACACATAATTGTTCCACATTTCAACCCCGAGAGCCAATAGGACTTTAACACGAGTACTGGATCGTTGATGCCAAAGTGAGAAAGGCAAGCAGATGGATGAGAGGATTAGGAATGTTAGCCCAAGGGCTTTTTAATTTGATTTTGATGATTTTCATAATTTATTTTTTAAGAATAAATGGTTTTAAATGGATAATATTTTATATTTCCAAAATAAAAGTGTTAACACATTTTGAACAATCAAAGTTGACACCTTAGCAAAAAAGAAATGACTTTTATCTCAAAAGGT
>JAUMHN010413491.1:0-14102 GCA_032360265.1 Heliamphora ciliata
AGGCACAAAAGCAAGGAGAAGGGTAGGGAGAGTTGAGAGCGCAGAGAGCTAGAGAGAGTGAAGATGTGAAGAATGAGTCTGGTCCGCGCGCCTCAAGGACCATATGCGTGCTTGGAGTTGGCGGTCGCCAACTTGCATTGCAGCGATCGCCAAGTTCCTCAAGAGACACATGGCGACCATCATATTGGAAGGTTATTTACCCGGCGGCCGCCATGTCAGAGGGATTTCGTCCTGGCGACCGCCAGGTTGCCAAAAGTCACATCATGTCAGTTTTACATAATAGCGTTCTAAGCTTCCTTGAGGGGCCGTTTGGACATTTTTTATTATTATATGTATGATTATTGTATTTTTTTAATTCTAGGTATTTTTTTTTATTGTCGTGAGCACTTTATTAACAAAAATAATTTTCAAAAATACATTTTTTTTATCACATGTTATTTATTTTGTGCATATTAACTCCGTATATGTTATTTTATGTGCAATTTCAAAAATATTTTGTTAACCAAATAATAATTTTCAAACCTTATTTTTAGAATGATTTCCTTTAAAAAAAATTTGCTACTCTATCTTTTTACGACGTTTCCATTCCGATAAATTTAATTTTAAACCATAAGTAGACTTCTAATTATTTTTATCTCACAGCTTGTCCCGAATTTTTAGATCATAATTCGACCTATTAATTCGTGATTTTTTTTTCGATAAATTTAATTTTAAACCATAACTAAGCTTCTAATTATTTTTATCCCACAGCTTGTCCCGAATTTTTAGGTCTTAACTCGAACTATTAATTCGTGATTTTTTCTTCGATAAATTTAATTTTAAGCCGTAACTAGGCTTTGATTCTTTTTATCTCACGTCTCGTCCTGAATTTTCAGATCTTAACTCGACCTATTAATTCGCGGCTTTCCTCCGATAAATTTAATTTTAAGCCGTAACTAGATTTTTAATTATTTTTATCTCATGTCTTGTCCCGAATTTTCAGGTCTTAACCCGACCTATTAATTCGCAGCTTTTCTCCGATAAATTTAATTTTAAGCGTAACTAGACTTTTAATTATTTTTATCTCATGTCTTATCCCGAATTTTCAGGTCTTAACTCAACCTATTAATTCGTGGCTTTTCTCCGATAAATCTAATTTTAAGCCGTAACTAAGTTTTTAATTATTTTTTTCTCATGTCTTATCCCGAATTTTCATATCTTAACTCGACCTATTAATTCGCAGCTTTCCTCCGATAAATTTAATTTTAAGTCATAACTAGATTTTTAATTATTTTTATTTCATGTCTTGTCCCGAATTTTCAGATCTTAACTCGACCTATTAATTCGCAGCTTTTCTCCGATAAATTCAATTTTAAGCCGTAACTAGACTTTTAATTATTTTTATCTCTTATCTTGTCCCGAATTTTCAGGTCTTAACTCGATCTATTAATTCGCGGCTTTCTTCCGATAAATTTAATTTTAAGCCGTAACTGGACTTTTAATTATTTTTATCTCATGTCTTGTTCCGAATTTTCAGATCTTAACTCGACCTATTAATTCGCGGTCACTCCAATAAATTTAATTTTAAGCCGTAACTAGGCTTTTGATTATTTTTATCCCGCTTCCATCCTAAAATTGTAAGGTCACCGATCAATTACTTTTCTGGTTAAGGTAATTTCTTGGATCTTAACTCGATCCTTTTAAAATTATTTTATCCCCAACCGAGTTCTTAGATCTTAAATTCGATCTTTGACTTGTTTGCACTCCATTTAGATCTTAACTCGATCTTTAGGATTTGTTGAATTATACTAGCATCTACATCATGTTAACATCTATATCATGCTACATTTTGCATCATACTTCTTATCTTGTATCTTTGTTGTAGGAACTACGTTTTGGTCTGATCCCTAGCAAAGGGGTACGTAGGCAACTCAATGAAAGTTCAAGTATGACCAACATTATACGTATGCTCGTGTGTTTGTGGCCTAAGATTGATGGTTCGATCAAATAGATATTGTCTCTAGGTCTTTGATATAACTTGTATCACGCGTTGTTATACGAGTCATATCAAAGAGGGACAACTGTAGATACCCCAATTTGACCCCACCCAATCTTAGGTGAATCCGATGATGAAAACAGGTAGAACAAGTGCTTCAGTTTGACCATCGGGAAGTGATCCAAGCTCAGTAATTGAACCCGACCATGAAAAATCATGAAAAACCTTCAAAACCAATGAAGTTGTACCAAACAATCAATAACTTGTTGCCCAAGTCATTGCCAGAAGTGGCGACCGCCATGTTCATTATGGTGACCGCCAATAGAACCTTGTGGAACCTTTTTCAACATGGCGATCGCCAACTCCAACATGGCGACCGCCAACTCACATTGTGGCAACTACCAACTCCAAATGACCTGACATGCCTCAGAACGTAGCAGCATCTCATTGGTTGAAGAAATCTATAAATATTGTACCTATGGTACGTTTTAGAAGACAAAAAATTATAGAGAGGTTTAGTGAGAGAAGGTCTGCCGAGTCGCCGAGTAATTTCGAGCCCCAACGTCGAAGCCCTGCCGAAATACCGAGATTCGAGCCTCCGATAGTCCCAAATCCTAGTTTAGATCATCGCCCGAGGATCAAATTGCTCACCCACATCCCCTGACTTGAGAATTCCTTAGCGATCCAGGTATTCTGCTTGGATTCCCAGTCCTTCTAACTCTATCTTATCTCTTTTGGAGTGATCGGGTTAATTTTCACGTATTCGTTCCAATTACATTCTTGTTTTACTTCATGTTTCAACTCATATAGTTTACTTGTTTTGTTAGTTTACTTACTCACATTTTAAGCTTATTATAAATTGTTAAATTATTAAATAGTGCTAATATTTTTGACAATTACAACTTATCAATATTGTTAATTATTATAATCCAATGCACTTACATAAAAATGGTTGTAATAGTCAGTATTACATCCATTTAAATTCTAGTATTTTATTCTGTTTCTTTTTTCTTTCCTTTTATATTAATTTAATGTTCTAGTATTTAATTTTCTTTTAGTCTAAATTTCATTTCAATAACATTTTATTTCATTTTCTTGTACTAATTAGTCTAATGCTCTATTTTATTTTCTTCTACTTTAGTATTTATTTTCTTCTAGTATTACTTTAATTTTTTTTTTCTAGTACTTTATTTATTAGTTTTAAATTTTCTTTATAACATTTTTATTTCTTCTTTCTTTTAAATTTTAATTTTATATTTTATTTAAATACTAGTATTTTTTTTTCTTTCAATTTCAGCTTAATGTTCTTTTGCTAACACCAACCTAAATGTTCTTTCGATAGTAGATGTTCTTTTAATTTCATTTTCATTTTTTTTTAGCTTTCATTCTCTTCCCTTTACTAGTGTAATTTTTTTTTCTATTATTTTATTTTCTTTTAGTATTAGGTTTAATTTTCTTACAAAATTTCATTTAACATTTCATTTCTTGTAATATTAATATTCATTTTTTTTCTTGTAGAAATCTATTTTTTATTTATTTTTATATATATAGTCTTATTTTCTTTTTATGACACTTTTCTTTTATTTTGCTAAAATCAAAAATCACAAAAAGACTTTTAAGTTAATTTTTATTTTTAAGTAGTTCAAAATTTTTCCTTTTAAAAATACTCCATTATTTTTTTCATTTCTTCTATTTTTTTCTCTTTTATTCTCTTTTAAAATATAAAATGTTAATAACTAAACTTTTTTAACTTTTCTTTTATAATATTTTTCTTTTCTTTTCTTCTATTAACTATAAAAAGCACAAAATCATAAAAATATCTTTTAATATTCTTTTTATTCTTCTCATTTTCATCTTTTATATAAATAATTAAATTTTTTTCTTAATAGTATTTTTTACACTTCATATTTTGTCAAATCTTTTTCTGTTCTTTTAAATTTTAAATTCTCTTTTATTATAAAACTCTTATTTTAAATTTCTTTGTTAAATAGGTTTTCTTTTAATGTAACATTTTTCTCTTTTATACATTTTTTATTTCTTTACTAATTCATCATGTTAATATTAACCTAATTTGTTTTGATAATATGCATGTTTTAGTTAATTTTTTTAAATTTGTGTTTAGAATAGTTTAACTTATTTTGTTTGCAATCCATGTCTAGGTAATTTTAGCAATTTTAGCATTTTTTTTTATTCTTTTAACCAAATTTGTTAGTTAAGATTGTTTAAATAATATTATATTTGGGTATGTTTCATGTATCCTTTAGATAGAAATTGCATGTCATAAAACTTAAGATTTTACACTTTTTCATTTGTTTTGATTTGGAGTGTTATGTACATATATTATGTATTTTTCATACTTAATTTTGGATGTTCTCTCTTCACCCCTAATTTCTTTATTTGCATGCATTTGAGAAATTCATATTAAAAAATCAATGATGATTAGTAGAAGTCAACCTTACGGTTAGGTGAATGGGGTGCCTAACACCTTTTTCAATTCGTACCTTAACCCCCGAACCCTCTTTCTCTGGTTAACGTTTTAAAGATCAGTAGCCAATTTTGTTTTTCTTAGTTTTTCTCAAAAATTAAGTGGCGACTCTATTTTCAACAAAAGCAATTTTTTAAATTTGATTTTCAAAGTGTTAAAAAAAATTTTAAACATTCTTTGAATTCTTTATTTTTTAATATTTTACAAAATGACCCCCCAAATCCCAATGCCACAGCCACAAGGACCAATGTGACGACTCAAAAATTTTGGATTCATCTAGAGCGACAAATAAAATACTAAGTAACATATAGAAAAATTCTTATTTCAATATTTCTAAAAAAAAATAAAAATTAAGCCAAAAAAATTATTACAACATTATTCTTGCAGCGAAAAATAAAAAAAACTAAAAATAATTTTAAAAAAATACTGATAGAAAAGACTGTGGTGGCTAAATTCACATGAACTAGGGCTCTATCTGTTCTTCTATGTTCTCCTCTACGACGTAATTCTGCACTTCATAACCTAATGTTCGAATTATCAAGGCAACATATAACGAAGCCATGAGTTCAAAAAACTCAATAAACTCATCATAAGTAAAGCATGCATCGAACTAATCACATCAATAGGTAGCAACAAATAAACAATAGATATATGAAAATGTATCGTGATTTAATTAATTACTAATAACTCCAACTAGGATTATCCTAGAACACTACCCAAACACATCCTTCTCATCCTCATCCTTGTCCTCATCATCATCATCAAATCTAATACACCAGAAGTTTCTACGGTTCTAGCCAGATGATATCCTAGAATAATAACAAGACCCAGCCTACAGTCTGTTTCTGTCAGATAATCATCCTAGAATTACAACCGAGAACGCATCTGTGTCTGCCTGATAAGTTACCCTAAAATATACACCAGCCCAACCTACGGCGAGTGTCTGTCAGGTAACTTATCAAAAACTTAAACTCCGCTGGACATTATTAAAATTTGAATACCGACCCAGCCTACGGCGGGTGCACCTTGATAATGTCTATCACCACAACAAACCATGATGTACAACTAACTTCTCGTAATTAACCCCGTTATGATTTTTAGCATGCGAAATTTATTTATGCAACCCTCCCGATGAACACATTCCCAATAATAAAAATCATGCTAAAATCGATAATCAACTTGCGATACGAATCATGCTATAACGAAAAACGACAACTTAACATGCGATCATCAATAACAACATAAGATATCTAAACATGCTTGAATCGATAACAAATAATTTTATAATCAAACAAAATGTGTCAAGTGTCAATTTGAATCCGAGTTTCGTATTTATATAACCTTTTTTTTAACTTATTAATTTTTTTTTATCTTGGCAACTCAATCCACTTTTTGTTACGTCAGAATAATCTTAAAGTGATGATTTAACCCCTTTTTAATTAAACCATATAAAGTTTAACGAACACAATACGCAAACTAAAAACTAGAAACATGTTAGCGCGGTCTAGCTTTGACAGCTTGTACATATCTCAGTTTTTGTCAATTTGTTATTTTAGTTTTAACTTATTTTTTTAATATTAGAAATACAAACTAATATCCATTAAAACCATCTTGGAAAAATATACTTTTCATTAATAATAAAGTTCGTCTTTAAAACACGCGTTTATATCGTTTTTTTTAATATAAACAACCCGATTAAAGTTTGACTAATTAATTAATTATTTTTTTATGGAGTGAACCCTCTTAAATTCAGAATATAAAAAAAATATTCAAAAATTTTGCAGCTAAAAGATAGTAGAATTCATCAAAGTAATTAAATATTGAGACGGCGCAACAAGTGATTCAGTTATTTATTATTTATTATTTTTTTCCATTAATTGTTTATATTAAAAGCAACCCTTAATATCAGAATATTCATCATACATATTAAAATATAAAAAATAATTAGAACTAAAATCAAAATAAAAGAATAAATACCGACGCGTTGCGAAACTAGTGATTTCAGTTACCTTTTTCGATTTTCTACGACGGCACGACAATAACAGCTTCGGTTTGAGACGAATGGTTTAAACTCTTTCTTAATCTACAAATTCAGAGACTTATTCTCCTTTCTCTTTCAAAAAAAAAAACGAAGAACGATTAAAGAACGAGAAGAAAACAGAACGCCGGGATAATCGAATTTTATTTGCACCAACCAACAAAAATAAATGCAGGTTTAGATCTTACCGGTTGAAAAACGAAACCGTTGATTATCAAGAACACGATGCCAGAAGTATGCCTGTAAAAAATCACAATGATCCGACTTCATTTGGCCTTTGATTCGTGCAAAAACGCAGGCTGGTTCTTCTCACCCAAACACCTCCAGCGGCGCACTGTTATAATTATGGTGATTTGGTTTTTTTTTTTTTTTCCTAAGCTACGGTTCCAGCGGCGCACAGTGAGTATAATTAAACCCTCCAACTCTAATGGTATGGGTATATATAGAGATAGATAAATAAAGATTCTATATATATTTATTTTATTTATTTATTTTTTAATTTCTTTTGTCTTCTAAAAATAAAATTATTCTAAACTTCTAAAAGATATTTATTTCTTAAGGAAATTATTACCTTCTAAAAAAATTTATTATACTATTAGATTATTTATTATTATTATTATCATTATTTTTTTAAACTTAAACTTAACATAAGCATAAAACTTATTATAATTTTATTATTTAAACTTAAATTTTTAGCTTAACTTAAAAATCAAACTTATTTGATTTTATTATTATAATAAATTCTATGAATTATATACTCCACGACAAAATAATTAATTTCTATTTATTATTATATTTATTAAGTAATATTTGATTTATTAAAAAAAAATTTCGAAAGTTCAGGTCGTTACAACCAAGATAGCGACCGTGACAAATGAAGGCACGATCGTGAGGATTGGCAGGGTTTCTCATTGTAGCCGCAATAATAAAGGTCACGGTCATGAGAATCAAACATGCGACCGCGGCTTTGGAGGTGAATGATATACTAGATCGCCATGATCAATGCTTGTAGGCCCAAGATTTGGTTGTTGCGGTCCCAAGTTTCTTGGATGTACTGGAATTGGATCATTTCTCGACGATCGTTCGAAAATTTTCGAGCATCATCTCTCTTGATTTTCATCATTGGATTCATCTGGATAAACTTAAAATCCGACAAGGTCAAATCGGGGGTGTCTACACATAGCAGTACCAATTTTTGAGAGAACAAAAACTCTTTCATCAAAAATCCTAGTTTTGTAGCTTGAATGAATTTTTTTTCTAGTTCACTCATGCATTAGGTTTAAGTCGCATTTTTATAAAACTCACAACACTCCCATATTCATCGTGATTGTGGTTCCGTGCCATCAACCAATTTTTGGCTATAGTTTGCGAGGCTGTTTGTAACCGAAAAACATGAAGGTTGTTCTTGTGGTACACTATTAATCAAAAGGAGTTGACCTTGTTAGTATCATCGGTGCATGGAAACCAAGCACGATGAGTGCTTGTGGAAGAGTGGAAGAGTTGCAAAGTTAGGTTAACCATTGTAAGTTCTTTCGCCTAAGACTCTTTATAAGTTTGATTCAATAGTGGATTATAATGTTGACAATGACCTGATTTTTGTTTTTGGAGAGTTTTTGGCTATTTGAGTTTTCCACATAAAATTCTCGCGTTCTTTATTTTTGGTTTCCATATTTTTTATTTTGTGGTTGTGCCTATTCACCTCCTCTAGGCACCTTGGCCTTGTTTGATAACCGGTGTAGGTTGAATGAGATTAATAATAAGGTGAAATTAATATAACGATTGTGAATGAGGTCAGATTAGTAATGAGATTAGATTAATTTTTTAATATTTGATTTCCACTAGATTAGGAGATGGATTAAATCATAGGTTATTTGATTTGCACGTGGAATTAGATTAGATTTATTAGTTTTCTATTTTATCCCTTCACTTAATAAATTATTATTTTTATATTTTTTATTCATTGCTCTTCCGCACACTTTCCTCCCTTAATATTGCCTTTATAGTGGAATACGTAGTTCACACATACTAATAGTCCGACCTATACTTGTTAAAACGAACACGATCTTATAAAGTTCACAAATTAGTAATCCAATTCAAACCTATATAACCCCATCAAACAAGGCCCTTGTGTTCAGATTGGGTTTTTCACGTTTAATTTGTTAATTTGAACTGTATAACTCCATCATATTTATTTTAAAAAGTAAATGGACTATTTTTGAAGTTATATACTTATTTTCCATTTTTTGAAAACCAAATTGATAAGCACCAACGGACTACAACTGGTAATCTATCTCTTTTGTAGATAGTTTAATTTACACCAATGCTTATAAAATAAAGCCTATCGAGCCATTAGAGTTAAAAGTCCTGGTAGACTCACATGCTCAATTACACCCGGAAAAAGGCAGAATTGGATAAAATCTTAACAAAATCTAAAAATTAAAAGAAAAAAGGAAACATATAGAGATTAAATCTGAAATGTGTATAAAATTTATTTCTTTAAAAATATAAAAAAGAAGTAGAGCCACCTTTTTTTCAAAAAAAAAATGCTAGTGAAGAGTAACTAGAAAAATAATATTTTTTAACTAAAATATAATAAACATTTTGTGAAAAAACAAGAAAAGAGATTAAGTTTTAGCAAAAATATATATTTCTCCTCCTTTAGTAAACTTTGTTTAACTTTGATAAATTTTTTATTTTCAATTCTTCTTCAATAGGTTAATTTAAAAACTAAAATTATAATCAGAACATTGCCCTGTTTGGGCAAAATTTTGGAAGTTTTGTGATGCTCCGAATTTTGAGTAACATTTAAAGCGACAAATACTAATGAAAAGAAAGCGAAAGATACCATCCGTAAAAAAGTACTATAGAATTTTAATATTACAGTCCCAAAAATAAAAATAGAAATTGAGTGAAACAAAATAAAAGGGTTTGACTACTAAAAATGGTACTAAGGAGCCCAAAAGGTATGAAAAGAAAACTCTGGCTCACAGGAGCCATGGCTTCACATCTTCCTCAAACTCATCGGTGGCTTTGCTCGCTCGTCAAAACCTAGCATAAAACGCTATGAGTTGCGACGCTGAGAAAAAATCAAACACATGTACAAGTATTTTATGCAAGTAGGTCACTAAGCATCAAAATAGGGTATTCATGATGTGATTGATGATGTTGATGTTGAAATATTAGGCGGAAAGAAAAGAAGAGGGAAGAAAGAGAAGAGAAAGAAAGAAATCTGAAACTGAAATTCTATTCACTTCATTTTTTCAGTTTACACAGTTGTACCTTATATGTATACTTCTCAATCCTAATTAACTGTTTAGCTAACTAATTAACTGATGCTTGAGCCGCTGCCTTCTCCTTTCACTTCCTCAAGTTCAATAGGTCACCTTATATCCTCCTTCAAGCTGATGGTGGTCAAGGAACGAACCATAAGCTTGTCACGAAGATAGCAAAAACGAGCAGAATATAGAGGCTTAGTGAAGATATTCGCTATTTGATCAATAGAAGAAATGTGTTTAACTACAATCTTCTTGGACATAACTTTTTCACGAACGAAATGATAATCTACCTCAATGTGCCTTCGATCGAGCATGAAAAATTGGATTGTAGGATAAAGAAACTGCCAAAATATATCACACCGTAAAGTTGAAATTACATCAGTTGATAAATGAAAGTCTGTAAGTAGCATTTGAACCCAACTCAGCTCAGCAGCAGTAGATGACAAAGATCTATATTCTGCTTTGGTAGATGATCTTGCAATAGTGGGTTGCTTTTTGGCAGACCAGGAGATTAAGTTTGATCCGAGAAAAACACACGACCAGAAGTACATCTTCTATCCGAAATATTACCAGCCCAATCAGTATCGAAGTATCCATGAAGATCAAAAGAAGAGTGTTAAAACACTAGGCCAAAATCCAAAGTGCCTTTAATGTAGAGCTAAAATCTCTTGACAGCTTTGGAATCAGCCGCAGTGGGTGATTGAATATGTTGGCATGCATGATTTACGGTAAGGGACAAGTCTGGTCTTGTAATAGTCATGTATTGTAATGCTCCAACAATGCTTCAGTATTGAGTAACAGAAGAAAAATGAGTTGAACTAGCAGAATTCAGAGCTGGTTTGATAGCAATAGGGGTGGGAGAATACTTGCAATCATCCATTCCAACTTTATAAAGAAGATCTTTAGCATATTTTTGCTGAGTTAACATATACCCAACAAAGCATGCTTGTACAATACCAAGAAAATATGGCATATTGCCTAGTTCTTTCAAAGAGAAGACAGTGTGCATCTTGAGAATTAAGGATGAGACATGGGAAGGTGCACTACCAGTAATTAGGATATTGTCGACATATACCAGAATTACAGTAAGTGAGCTAGAAAGGTGTTGAATAAATAGAGAACTATCATTATGACCAGACTTGAAGCCTTCAAAAAGAAGAAAAGAAGAGAGTGTTGAATCAGGCCCTAGGTGCCTGTTTTAAGCCACAGAGTGCCTTGTGTAGTTTGCAAACATAAGATGGATTAGAAGAGTCAATAAAACTAGGAGATTGAGCTAAATAGACATTCTATGAGAGTTTTCCATGTCGAAAAGCATTTGAGATGTCGAGTTGTTGAATAGTCCAATAGAAGTGTAGTGCTAGACATAAAAGAATACAGATTATAGGTTGTTTGGGAACTAGACTAAAGGTTTCAAAGTAATCAATGCCCTCCTCTTGTAAGTACCTTTAGCTACCAACTGAGCTTTATATCTTACAATTAACCCATTAGAGTTGTGTTTGATTTTGAAGATCCATTTGCAAGCTATAATGTTTTGATCTTGTGGAGGAGGAACCAAAGACCAGGTACCCTGTTTTGGGGTGCTAAAAACTCTTCAATCATGGAATTATGCTACGTGGGGATTGCAGAGCTTTGTGAACAGTTTTGGGTTTAATCTCAGTTCTATTAGTAGTAGTAAGAAGACATACTAGAGTTGTGGATTTGTGGATTCTAGCTTACGACCTTATGACCATATGATGAGTGTTTAAAATAGATTTTGAAGGAGAAGGTAGAATTGGAATGGTTAAAGAAATAGCAGGTGGTGATAGAGAAGTGGAAGTGGAGGAATTAGACAAAATATGATGAGAAGAAGCTGATTGAGATGAAGAGGAAGTGGTGGTGGAATGTGTAGGCAAGGGTAATAAGGCAACATTGGATTTTAGTGTAGGGGAAGGAGTCCAAAAGAATTGATGAAGAAGTTGAAGTGTTGGAGGCATAGATGGATGCAAGATATGAGATTGAGGTTGACTATAAGAAAAAACTAATTCATAAAAGATTACAAGCCGAGACAAGTAAACTTTATCAAAAATGGGATCGTAGCAGTGATATCCTTTGACATAGGGATGATATCCTAGAAAAATGCAAGGAGATGATCTGGGTTGTAACTTGTTATGAGTATATGGCCTAAGCCAAGGAAAGCAACGACACCCAAAGACTTTAAAAAAAGGAGTAATTTGGGCATTGTTTGTAGAGAACTTCAGATGGAGAAACATTATGAAGTTTAAGGTTAGGAAGTAGATTAATCAAAAAAGTAGCAAAACATAAAGTGTCCATCCAAAATTGTAGTGGGAGAGATGACTAATGAAGAAGTGTAATGGTTGTCTCAATTAAGTGGCGATGTTTTTGCTCGACTAGTCCATTCTGAGCTAGTGTGTAAGGGCAACTAAACTCATGTTTAATACCATGAGTTTAGAAGAAGTTTTTGAAATTACTATTTATATATTCACCCCCTCCATCAGTTTTTAATGTCTTAATGGAGGTATTGAATTGCTTTTCAACAAAAGTTTCAAATTCAAGAAACTTTGTAAAAACTTCACTCTTCTAGTGAAGAAGATAAAGCCACACAAATCTACTAAAATCATCTACAAAGAGAACATAGTACTTGTATCAAGAAGTAGAGGGCTTAAATGGCCCTCATACATCATTGTGAATGAGAACTAAGGGTATATTTATAGTAGTATTTGAAGTACTAAAAGGAAGTTTATGAGATTTAGCTACATAACAATTAGTGCACAAATCAGTTGACTTGCTACCACTAGACAAAGGGATTCGTGAAGCAAGCTTAGCAAATTTCTGGTGTGAAGGATGGCCTAGTCTTTTGTGCCAAATCATAATGGAGACCTGAGCAGTGTAGCAAGCTATCTTAAGAGCTTTATTTGTTCCTACTTTATTCTAGATGTGTGAAAGTTGATATAATCCTCGAATGTGATTGCCCTTAAGAAGAACTTGTTTGGTTCTCTTTTCCTGAATTATGAATGTATCAGCATAAAAAATAACAAGGCAATTGTTATGAGATGCTAATTGACGAACATAGATGAGATTATAAGATTTTTTTTTTTGGGTAATTAATTATAAGATATTCCTGGAACATGATGTACTCGATTGAGGTTAAAGTTGTATAGATGAGTATATAAAGTACTCTAACCTATGTTTTGAATGGGCAGGTTTGTTCCATCTCCAATTGTGACCTTGTCATTGCCATAATATGGTTCATAAAGATGAAGATTTGCCAAGTCATTTGTCACATGGTGAGTAGCAGCTGAGTCTATGTACTATCGATCTCGAGGAGATCCATCAGAAGCTAAATAGGCCCTGGGTGAGAACTGTGATTTTATATTCCCTTTGAAACTCATATTAGAGGGCGTTTGATATTTGAGATTCAGTCGATGCCAGCAATTTATGGCTGTATGATACATCTTACTACGATTTTGGCACACAGGAGCATGGGATTGTGTAGAATTATTTTTCCTACTCTGTCCTTTGTTTTCTCGTCCTTTGTTTTGAGAGAAATTAAATCTACCTCTTCCTTATTACTCACTAGATCTTCCTCCTCTTCCTCGATAGAAATTTCTGTCTCGATAAGAATTTCTATTTTCGAACTGTGATGAGGAATTTCTGGTGGTTGAGAAAGCTACTGTGACATCAGTTAAAGAGTGTATTTTGGACTCAATATGAATTGCTTCAGAACACAAAAGAGACAAAAGATCCTCCATTATCATATTCTCGGATGTGGTTATAATACTTCTCTTGAACACATCATATTCATTCGATAATCCATTCAAAGTAAGAAATACTACATCTTCATCGGTGACAAGTGATCTAGCAAGTGCAAGGTGATCTGCTATTTCTTTGATTTGTTGCAAATAGACCTCTACAGTTTGAGACTTCTTGGATATTGCATTTAACTTGTATTATAATTGATGTACATGAGAGCGAGAGAGAGAAATAAATTGCTCCTCCAAAAATTGCATATCTCAGCACTACTTTTTCAATGAAGGACTATAGGATATGCAGATGAAATTGTAGCTGTAATACAACTCCAATTTACTCTTGGAATTTTGTGAATTCATTGGTCATTGAATTCCAGAATTCAATAGCATAATTCAATTGCAATTGAATTGGCCATTCAATTGGTAATTGAATCCTGAAAATTAATACCATTTATGGCTGTTGATTCCCTGTAACCCCCTCCATAATGAAAGGTCTATATATATACTATCATCTCATTCAGAGGGTCGAGAAGGGAGAGAAGAAGAGACAGTACAGAGAAAAAGGAAGAAGACAGTAGAGGTG
>JAUMHN010413501.1:0-14101 GCA_032360265.1 Heliamphora ciliata
GGTCGTCTCGGATCGTTGTTCTGCATCAAAAAAACTTGTTCAAGTTTCTTGAAGGTATATTTAATCATAATATATCAATTTATTGTTATCGTTTTTTATGAAAAACGCATGCGCAGTTTTTTATGGTCACGACGCCGGTTCTTAATTTTTCTTCCGCATTCCAACAAGATCCTTTTGATTCATCGTTGCATGCTTAGATACTATATCCAAACCTAGACTGTTCTTCTAACTAAGGAAACAACTCAAATATTCGAGCTTATTGGATAAAGTAGCAAAGTCTCATTATGGTGTCAAAATAGATTTTCTCACGACAACCTAATCCTACTTTCCTATCCCCACAATGATATGGTTTTATATGATACAACTAAAGGATGAAAATACAAGAGTCATAGAGATTCTAATCTCTTCTGAAAATTTTCAAACTTTAACTTTACCAAAAGATCTTAGGGTTCTTTTTTTTTTCTTAATAATTACAAAATAGGTCAAATAGTAATATTCTCTCCCTCAAAGTTAATTAGAGATTTTCGCTCAACTTAACCATTTTCTAAAGTAACCATCGAACAACTAGTTATACACATAAGCTACCTTTAGTTTTATCATATTCCCAGACAACGTGACTCACCTCAAAACCACTTCTCTACCTAATGCTCACAAAATCACAATCCTAAACGTCTTCATTATACCAAAACTATTTCCTCTCGATATAATCATGGAAGCAACCTTACACAATAGTAACGAGAGGAGTTTTTCGTTAAAACTCATAATATCCCCATTACTTTTTTGTAAAATCTTAAACCCACTAAACTCCAAATCATTTCCATTAGTCATGATTATACCCCCTCGTCTTGTCAATGACATATAGAATCGTCGAAAGATGCCTGTCTCACCTACAACATGGACTCGTTCATGAGTTTCTAATGTCTGTCTTGTGCCTCTCTCTACATGCTGTCGTATCCTTGTGCAAATGTCTCTCCCTTAGTGGCTTGGGGAGCCTGTACCCTTTTCTGCTGCTGTAGCTGGTTATAAATTTGTTATTAAGATGGTCGTATGCTAGATGTACCCTAGATATTCCCTCTCTAAGGGTAATCCTTACAAATATGACCAGTCTGGCCGCATCGAAAACATGTAGGTGATGGTCCCCTTCTTTGGGACTAGTTCAAAAACTGACTCTGAGATTGTTCTTGTACCTCCCCCTGTGTCTGCCCCTTCTGTGGGTAATACCTAGATTGATGCCCCGTCTGACCACACATATAACAAAAGGACTCCCTAGGCTCGTGACGAGCTGCAAAAACCACAAATGGCATGGGGGCTGAGCATTACGCCTAATACGACTCCTAGAGTAAAGAACTCGTGCTGCCCTATCTTAGTCTCTATTTCTTGAATGGACGTCCCTTTGACTCAGTATTCATTGTCACTGACTGTAATTTACTCTTTCTAATTCCTCGATTATTGGCTAACGTGTTCTCTACTGTAATTGCCCCTTCCACTAACTCAAAAAAGGCCCTAATTCTTAGTGCCACCACTTTTCTCGGATAACAGGCTGTAATCATCTCTCAAACCGCTTTGCCCTCAATTCATCGGTCAACACTACCTCTTGAGCAAACTTCGATAAACTAGTAAACTTCGCTTCATATTGTATAACAGACATACTTCCCTATATCAGCAATAAGAACTCCTCCCTATAGGTGTCTTGGATAGACTCAAGAAAGTACTTTTCTAAGAATACCGCTGTGAACGCAACCCATGTGTCCTCAATCGTAGTCCTTGCAAAACTATCTCTCAAATCGTCTTCCATAATTTGTAAAGTATCCAGGATCCTTGTAATCGCTTCTAACCACTCTATCACTATTTTCGTGTCGGGTTCTCCTGCATAGGTTGGTGGATTCAACCGTTAAAATTCTCTCATCATTGAGGCAGGCCTTGGTTCTAAATTCCTCCCCCCTCCCCGATTGGTTTCAATTATGGCCCTCAATGTGTTTAGTATCTCTTGTATAACCTCTACACCACCAGTTTGTTCCTGCAGGGCATTAGCATCCACTCCTTTAGGAACCGGCGCTTCAACGCGACCTCTGCCCCTTCCGTGCTGAGGTAACATCACTATATGAAAGAAATGTAGACCGTCAATAATCAATTCATAAATATATCGTTCCCCCACCATATGTAAACAAACTTAGCACATGTAAACATGCTTGAATATGCCTAACCATAATCACACAAACACATATCCACACACTGAGGAAAAGCCTTAGGAATGACATGCCAATCCAGGTAACTAATTTGGATTTCTCATAGAAAGAACGTCGGTTAAATGCTTTTCTATTTTGAACCTCAAAATAGTTGATTAGATGCCAAGAGGCAAGCCACACCATCCAAGACTCAACCTCCATGCACACATAAACACGTAGCACACGCAAATTAAATCATACGCAAGCCCATGTAGGCACACAATTCACGCATGTAGTGGTTCCTAAATCAATCAAACAATTCATATATAAACACATCATCACCCACAGCTCGTAGGTATTCGAACGTAGAGCTCTAATACAACTTGTCACACCCCAAAACCCAAGACATCGAGATCCGAGATGGAAGAGGTCATATATATATATATAGCCCAAGGAATAAGTGAGTTGATGAAAAAGTCCGACAGTGATAAAAATAACATTTTTCAAGAAATTTGACCAAAAACATACAGAAACGGTTAAGAAAATCTAACATACCCTCACTATTATGGTCATAACATTTCCTACAAAAAGAATCTAGATATGAGAGTAGAAGCATTGGAAAGAAGACTTTCGGAACTTCAATTTGTGCACAAGAATGACGCAATTTGGAGTCTAAATAAGAAAGATATGATCAATTGAAGTCGGCTCAGTGCAGTCTGGCGCTCCTAGTCTGCTTGAGCTGACCGGGCACCACACAAGCAGCCAGGTGCCAGTGGCGAGTCCAAACTTTCTGCCATACCATGGCTCAAGCGGACCCCTGCTTCGCTCGAGAGCCCAACAGCTTGAAAACACACCAGAAACTACCCTGTTTTGGTCTCTAACTTCCCATTCAACTCAACTTCAAACATCCTAATTTCTATAGGTTTAAATTATTCTCTTCAACAACCTTTAAGCCACAAATTAGTTTTTATTATTCATATAAACCTCATACTTTTGAATCAAAACTCAACGTAAAACCTATTCATCCAAGAAAATTTCACCTTTTCGTTAAATTTTCCCATTAGACTAATAAACAACAACCATAAAAGTCAAACATATAAATATACTTCTTTACATTCATCCATGATTATTCCAACATCTCTACATGTATCAAAACAAACAGTGTACATGTAATTATTTCGAAACATAAGTTTTCATTTCCTCTTCTTCAAACTCTTTATCCAAGACCAAGGCATTTGTCAATTCCTTTCTTGGTTACTTGAACCTGTAAAACATTTAATTCGACATAAATGAGTCGAAACTCGTAGGATAAAAACTAATTAAAATACAATGTATGATTTGTGAGGTGTGAAATGGATGCCAACATATAATATAATTTTCTCAATTTCGTCATCAGTTTTCAATTCACACACACATCCAATTCTTTAAGTCACATTCGTTTTGCCCATTCTCATGTTGTTAGATACATTTTCTCATCATCTTCTCTTAATTATAAATTTCATTTCATATTTTCTTTTAATCCATTTTTGCATATTAACTCCCACATAATCTTTAATTAACCTTTCATTTTCTTCCACCTTCTTCATTCACATTTCCATGTTATATCATAATCCAATACTGAACCGACACCACGACAATCACCATCGTGAAACCAAAGCCAAGATTTTCGGGGGTTAACCCGATGGTAACGGCACCCAGCTTGCGCAAGTTTTTAGTCTTTCACCACGGAGCTATTCAAGCCCAACTTATTCACATACCAAGCTATTTTTGGTTTTCCCACAAGAACAACCCGA
Organism: Heliamphora ciliata; assembly: GCA_032360265.1. Taxonomy (NCBI): domain Eukaryota; kingdom Viridiplantae; phylum Streptophyta; class Magnoliopsida; order Ericales; family Sarraceniaceae; genus Heliamphora; species Heliamphora ciliata. The sequence goes on from JAUMHN010413501.1 coordinate 3,959, forward strand.
GTGGCATCCCGATGCCAAGCAAATTCTGATTTTCTAAAGGAACACCTGGGAGGCGACCTGATACCAAACTGTTGATTCCATATTCTTTTAGCCTTTCCATATCCATTTCATTATCCAATTCCATAACATAAGTTTCTAATCAAGCTTTACATCACTACCATTTAGATATGAATTCAACACTCTCAAGTTTCATTGAACCACAAGTATCAACACCTTTTTATTGTTTCTTCTATTCGCAATTACCCAATTCTCATGAACCCAAAATTGATTTACTTTACAGTCTCCGATATGTGAACTGTGAATAGATAAAGAATTCTAAAAGTGCCAAATTTTCCAATTTAACTAACCATTTAGCTCACTCCAAGATTTTCAATCCAACTTTATATCATCATCATCATCATGTATTTCATGAGTATAATAGAATTTCGTAATTCTCCCATGATTTTCAATTATACAATCAATTAATTCACTGATTTCACATCATTCGTGTGTTTGGACTCGCTCATCGAATTCTTGAGTTAGGACAATAAATTTACAATTTAAGTTTTCAAAGAAATTAGTGTCTTTAGGGTTAAATTATCAGTTGAACACTATAATAAGATTCAAAACCTTAATTTTCTATTTAATGTCCTAATCCAACAATAGAGCCCAAAGAAAACCATGTACTCAACCATACAAGTTCAAGGATTTAACCACGATCTTTATTCATCAATCAAACCTAAGTTTTTCTTAAAGTTTTGTTCAATTTTATAGAAATCAACACAAATCAACGTAGAACACTCTAGTTAGTTTAAATCTTACCTCAATTAGCTTCCAAGCTTTGAAATCACCCAATTTTTCTAACTAGGGTTTTAGCTACCCTCTTGGATTCCTCCTTGATACTTCAATCTCACTCCTCTTATCCCAAAGCTTTAGCTCTCCTCTTGATCATCTCCAATTAAGCTTTAATTTTGCATCAAACCTTCCAATTTTTAGCTAGCAAGTTTGGGTTTCATGGGTTTGGAAGTTCTCTCTCTTGAGAGAAAGAAAGAAGAAAAGAGGGAGAGAAGAGAGGGGTCCATGTGAGAGAGGAAATGAGAGGGTGCGGGATAATTTTAATTCCCCACTCTCTTTCTCTCCCCATAATTCTAGAAAGTCCCACTCTAGGGCCTTGTTTGGTTTTCCTTCAAATTAGCCTTCAAGACTTGTTAATTAAACTCCCATTTATTACCTTAAATTAACATAAATTCTCTTTTCCATTAAAATTTTAAATTTTAAAAATTTAACCATGAACTATTATCGCAGTACCTAGATGCACCCAAATAGCATACCACGTGCCAAAATTATCACCCAAAACCGCTTCAAGCAATTCAATTATAATAAAAATAATAATTCACAAATAAAAAGCGTATTAGGTCTCTACAAATACATATATTACAATTATATGTAGAGCACACACTTCGTTGTTTCTTCTTTTTAATTTAATTTAAATTGATTTCAAATAATATAATTTAAAAAGAATTCTATTACATCAAAATTTATCACGAGTTAATATCCCAGACCACCCACCTGAGCCAACCGCACATACCAACCATATATATGTAGTATACATTTTTAATTCGCTAAATTATTCGCCAATCGAGAACATGTACTTTGCGTAGGTCTTTTCCATTCAAAAGCTATACCATTATTTTTAAGCGCATTTGGTTCGTTTAATCTCTAAAGCTAACCCTATCAAATACATCATGAGAAAACCTGTATTGTCTGACAGATTAGCTAGATGGTCCCTTCTTTTTCAAGAATTTGAAATCATTTATGTGCCTCAAAAGGTTGTTAAGGGACAAGCCTTAGCTGACTTCCTAGATGATCATCCCATCTCTGCTAATTAGAAATTATTAGAAGAGTTACCAGATGAAGACGTACTGTTCATTGAAATACGATCATCATGGATGATGTATTTTGATGGAACAACTTATCAAGATGGTGCAGGCGCTGGTATAATATTCGTCACACCAAAAGGAGACATGCTGCCATATGCTTTCACTCTTATGCGTCGTTATACAAATAATGAGGCAAAGTACCAAGCTCTGATTCAAGGTCTGGAAATGGTCGTCGACCCCAAGAAGTTGCAACTCAAAGTATATGGGGATTCAAAATTAATAATCAATCAAATCCTCAATACTTATGAAGTAAAGAAACCAGAATTGGTGTCTTACTATAATTACACAACAAGTTTAATAGAATGGCTTGGCAGTGTCACTCTGGAGAACGTGCCAAGAAATGAGAATAGGCATGCCGATGCACTCGTAAAGCTTACATCAACTCTCTCATTTCCAGACCAAGAGGCACAAGTACCAATATGTCAAAGATGGATAATCCCTCCAATCTTAGATAGTGGAGAAAACGATGAGGGAAACGTCAATGTCATCTTAGTATTTGAAGTTGAGAAAGAGGACTGGCGAGAACCACTCATTGATTACTTGTAACATGGAAAATTACCTGATGATCCACATAGAAAAATCAACATAAAACGTCGTGCTCCGTGATTTATCTACTACAAGGACATGCTTTATTGTTGTTCTTTTGAAGGATTATTTCTTCATTGCTTAGGAGAAGTAGAAGCAATGCATGCCGTGAAAGAAGCTCATTAAGGTATATGTGGTGCTCATCAATCAATCCTTAAACTCCATTTTCGAATCAAGCAAATGGGATATTACATGCCCACCATGGTCAAAGAATACATAGAGTACGCAAAAAGATGTCAACCTTGTCAATTCCATGCTAACTTCATACATCAACCACCTAAACCACTTCATCCAACTGTCGCCTATTAGCCCTTCAATGCATGGGAATTATATGAGGTTGGACCAATGACAAAGTCTTCGACTGGTCATCTCTACATTCTGGCAGCCACTAATTATTTACTGAAATGGGCTAAAGCTATGCTATTGAGAGAAATGAAAAAAGAAACGGTGGCAGACTTTATCCGCACTAATGTCATATTCAAGTAGGGCGTGCTGCGCTACATTATCACTGATAATGAAAAACCTTTTTACAATAGCTTAATGAATAAGCTTTGTGAGGAATTTAGTTTCAAGCAGCACAATTTTTCAATGTGTAATACACCTGCAAATGGTCTGGCATAAACATTCAATAAAACTCTTTGCAACTTGCTAAAGAAAGTGGTGGCTAAGTAAAAAAAAGATTGGCATGAGAGAATTAGAGACGCTCTATGGACATATCGAACTACTCATTGAACATCTACGTAAGATACTCCTTATGCATTGGTCTATGGTGTTGATGCAGTTCTTCCTCTTGAACGCCAAATTCCATCTCTAAGGATTGCCATTCAGGAAGGTTTCACTAATGAAGAAAATGCTCATCTGCATCTTGAAGAATTGAAAGCACTAGATGAGAAGAGACTAGAAGCACAATAAAGTCTGGAATGTTATCAAGGTCGCCTCTCTAAAGCATTCAACAACAAATTTCTTCTTCAATCATTTCAAAAAGAAGACTTGGTGCTTGTAGTGAGAAGACCAATTATCTCTACGCATCGAACTAAGAATAAATTCACTTCCAAGTAGGAAGGGTCATATGTAATTCAAGAAGTTTATTTGAATGACACTTATAAGTTAGTTGTCGAAGACGGTTTAGATGTTGGGCCCACAATGGCAAATTCTTAAAATAATAATATCATTGAGAAGACAAAAAATACTCCTTGACGCAGGAGCCCAAACTGCATGTTACTCTTGACTCACATGAGTTTAAACTGTGAATGGTAACCACCCCCACTAAAAACAAAACCTGAACTACGTTTGACTTGATCCCATTTTGGGTACGTAGGCAGCTTGAAAATTTATTTCAAGTTCGGTCATAAAAAAAGAAAGAAAGATTGTGTGCTTAGACTATTGGATTAAAAGGAATGAGGGTAACATAAAAGTTTTCAACAGCCAAAGTCCGAGATTCTGAGACTTTAAGGTCTTCTAGAATCCCAAGACTAGGGCCAAGTAACCTATCTCCAACAACCAAACTTTGAGATTCTAAGACGTTAAGGTCTTCTAGAATCCCAAGATTTGGAAAAAGTAACTGGTCTCCAATAACCAATGTCCGAGATTTTGACACGTTAAGTCTTCTAGAATCCTAAGACTAGGGTAAAGTAACCAGCAGCTAAAGTCTGAGATTTTGAGACTTCAAGATCTTCTAGAATCCCGAGACTACAACAAAGTAACCGGTCTCCAACAGCCATAGTCTGAGATTTAGAGACATCAAGGTCTTCTAGAATCCTAAGACTAGGGAAAAGTAACCAGCTGTCAAAATTCGAGATTCTGAGACGTCAAGGACTTCTAAAATCTTAAGACTAGTGCAAAGTAACCAGTCTCCAACAATCAAAGTCTGAGGTTTTGAGACGTTAAGGTCTTCTAGAATCTTGAGACTAGAGAAGAGTAATAAGTCACCAACGACGACAAAGTAACTAGTCACCAACGGCGACAGAAGTAAAAAGTCACCAACAGTGGCAAAAGAATAAAGTCACCAATGGCGACAGAAGTAATAAATCACCAACGGCGAAAAAAGCAACAAGTCACCAACAACAAAAAAATAATAAGTCACGAACGGCGACAGAAGTAACAAGTTACCAACAACGGCAAAATAACAAGTCACCAACGGCGGCAAAAATAACAAGTCACCAATGGCGGCAAAGTAACGAGTCACTAACGGTGGCAAAGTAACAAGTCACCAACGACAAGCGAAGTAACTGTCTCTAAAAGAATTCTCATTCCTACATGTGCATGTGACACCTCGTTTCTCGGGCACGTCGGGACATATGTAACTATAAATAAGGGACATATTCTAGCCGAACATTCATAGATATATAAGATAGTTACTACATCATTAACGGTTCAGAGTTTGTTCAAAATACTTAATAGTTATAGTTATCCAAAAAAATTTAGCAAAAGTTACAATATGCCCATGAAAAACTGAACAAAAGATCCAAAAAGTAAACATCCTACATCTTCAAGCTACGTCGTTGGGGTTAATTGGCTCTTGCCACTCTCCCCCTTCTTCGCAGTCTTCTTCCTGCACGGGCACGCCTTCCTCAAAAGGTCATTCTTCTTCACATGTGGCACAAATGCTATGAGCCGGAGCCTAGAAGCAAATTTCCTAAACCGTCTAACAAACTCATAACAACATATCTTACAATACATATCGTATAATACCCAATACAAATTTAAGAACCAAGAGACATACCATTTATCATTTTTTAATAGGGCAAGCACACATGAGAACAAGTGTGCGAGTGTGTGATGTAGATGAATGTCATGTAGTTTGCCCAACCCAAGTACTTTTAGAACAATATCATGAATTCCACACCAGAAATTACAGAGTAGACTTGATGGATCTTGATCACCGAACCTATCCTCGCCTCATTGCAAATAGTAAATGCCTTGCCGAGCTTTATGCCAAAACTATTTTACTCAATGACAACGGCGTGGGGACCGGCTTTTATCCAATTTTACCCATCCTTATTCCAGCCCAACCAATCCCACCTTAAGAACACGGATACTCATTAGGTGTCAACCTAAAGTCTAATTAAAACTAGTGACGAACCCATGGTGCCTAATTTCACCTTTTATAATAAAAACCTCCGATTTTATTTCAAATATGGCAACTAAGGACGCCCTAGACCCACAACCACTGAATTATGATTTTCATGTCACCCAACCCAATTTGAAAGGTACCAAGGGACTCCGATAACCCAAGATAAAATGTAGGGATGCTCATGATGTGCAATATGCTTCTCGTGCTTATAAATATGATATGGCACATGGTACAACTTGCTAAAGCATCAATTACAAGCATACGAAGCACAACCATAATTTATGTGACAAAGAATATATCCATCGGCATGAGTTCATTTCATCAAAAGCATCATTATCATATACTAATTACTTAAAAAGTTCATATAAGGTTCACACACTCAAGTTCCATTAGTAACACGTCATTCGAACACTTAGTCAATTTTAGGTAAAAGTTTAATTGCTAGTTTTAAAGTTACGACCGTGTTTTGAAGTACTTAGACCTAGATTTAATTTTTTATATTTTAACACCACTTAGATAAAAATATTCCCTACAACTTTCATGTTTATCACTAGGGTCAGATCCTAAGGCACGGAGGTCATTTATTTTATTTAAATAAAAACCATTCAGGATTTTACAGAGAAAAACACAGAAATTAGGCCTCTGTTGGACATTATTTTTGAGCATCAATTCAAGGGCTCTAGGTCTGATTTCTGGTGAGGTCTTAGTTTAAGGTGTCCCCTACAAGTTTTATGTTTTGTGCTAGGGCAAATTATGTAGAAAAAGTTTGAAAGTTTGGCTAATTTAGAAAAATGGTTCAGTTAGTCTAAAAAGGGTCTGCATAATGTGATTTTAACAGAGAATGCTCAAAACATTTGGGGTACATCCGGGGGTATTTTGGGCTAATTTTTTCTTAGTATTTATTTTAATATGTTATATACATTTTTCATGTTTACCACTTTTGGATTTGGTTTCTAAAAAGTTATTTTTGTGGTCTCACAAAAATGTGTGACAGAGAGGTACGTCAGTCACTGATTCTCAACAGTGAGTTTGGGAATGGCTTTAACCTATCAAGACTTCATATTATTAGCTCATTTTTGGTGGAAAGAAATATAAATATATCCTCTACATGTTTTATGTTTTGACCCAAGCTCGGTTCTCACTCTAACTTAGGATTGTTAGGTCTGCAACTCAGAGTAGTCAAGATCTAACACTCTTTAGAAAAAATGACATATCTGGAGTTCTACCCAAGTAAATCACTTCAAACCAATTGTGTATGATATATAACTAAAACATCTAGGTCTGGCCACAAATATCACTTTAAGATCATTTTTCTACAATTAGTTATGATATTTTAAAGTTCGTGGCAGAAAGTAGACAAGCTCAGAAAATCATGATACTTAGGGTTTTAATTGCTTAGCTCATGCAGTGTCCATTTTTGTTGTGGTTTCATTACATGCATGTTATAAACTCATATAAATCAAAACTCCATAACATGTTTAGGCTATAAAACTTAAAAATATACACATGCAAAACTTGTTCATACATAAACAGTCCATAAACTACTCATATGACGCCTTTTTGAGTTATTCTTTGTTTTATTTTCTTAGAGTTGATTATAGAGATGGATTGAAGGTTATCTTATGGGAAAATATTAGAATGTTTTAGAGAGTTTATTACCTCGTTTGATGCTACAAAGATTGAAGAATAATGGGTCTTGGCTTTAGTGCTTCCCTCTTAATTCCTCATAGCTCCCTCCTCCTTTTTCTCTCCTTCTTCTTTCTCTTTTTCTTGAGAACACTTAGAAAATTTTGGGTGGCCCTCTCTCTCATCTCTCTCAGCCGAATGTATGAAGGGGAGAAGGGTGTTTGGTATATTCTTTTTATATAAAAATTTATAATGGAGGCTTAATCATGGTGTGTAAGTAAAATTTGAATTTTTTTAATCTCTCATTAATTGCATGGGAGGTGGAATTTATTAAGGATTTACAAAAATCAGATTGGGGCAGAGGGTTTCGGCTATATCAGTTTTTGGGCAGATAAAACTGATTTGGTATTTAATTTGGGTTTTAAATTGTATTTTTGGTACCATTTTATGAAAGAAAATGCATAAAATATTAATTTTATGTACCTTTTTGTGTCTAAACCTACTAAAATTAATGTATTTATAATTAATTTAGTCTTTTCATGATTTATCATAATTTTAATAGCAATTAATTAAATAAGTGTAGGCTTTTAAGTTAAATTAAGCTAGTTTGACTAAAATTAACTTTTTGACTTATTTATTGTGTAGTGATTTTAAATAATTATTTGTTTATTTTTTTGACCTATATTATCATTTTATTATATATATTACTTGTATAAAAAGTATTGGGTCAAAATAATACTTAACTTATATATATTTTTCTCATTTTTAAGTTTAAAAGGTAAAAAGTGGCTTTTTGGGCACATTCTCCTATGTGGCCGGCCATGCAAGGGAAATTTGATCATTTTTGTTGTTATTTATATTTTATTAATTAATTATTTATAAATATCTTATTTTGGGTGTTCATGTGTTAAATTTTAGATTTTTAAGACTTTTTGCTGTACGATGGACAAAATGGTCATTAACTTAATTATGAGAATTTTTTATTTTTAATTTACTATTTTATGTTATTTACTTAATTTAAACTATTCCAAGATTTTTTTGAGCATTAGGGCTTTATCTCTGAGTATTTGGTCTCTTTTAGGGTTTCGGGTTACTTAGGGTTTTTCTTGTTCATGTAGCGACCTAAGTTTTCATTGTCTATCCGTCGCTAATACAAGGGTTTGAGCCGGATTGTTACAACAAGTCTCCAAAAGTGTTCCTGCTCCTGCAAATATCAAAAATAAATGGAAGAGAAAGTTTATTAGCAAAAAAAATGCATTGTTAGCAAAAGAAAGAAAGTTTTAGAGTAAAAAAAAATGTTGAGCAAAAAAAAAAAACAAAGAATGTAAAGTTCCAAGTTTCTTCCAAGCAACTGTTGCCTATATGTATTGGCCCAGCAAAAAGCCTTTCCAAAGAGGCACGAGTCTTTCTAAACAGGCACGGGTTCAGAGACAGTGTTGCTCTCAGTGGGAACCAAACTATCCTAGTATCCCACCAACACTTTTTAGCCACCAAGACACATAAATGCATCAGGAGGATTTAACTGAGATTGCTAAAGTTAGAGACAAAAGTGGGTTTGTAAATTTCAAAAGGGTTGAGAAATTATTGCAACGTAAAACTGTGAGAAAAAAATTGATTTGACTTGTTGAATAATGCTTGTTGGAAGTATTAGCAAAAAAATAATCTTTTAATACATGTGATCATTATATAAATATATAATCATGGTAAGAGCTAGTAGAGACACTACAAGAAAAAGAATCAACAGCGACGAGAAAACTCGTCGCTAAAAATCCAAAATTCGTCGGCCAAAACCTTTCGCTAAAATTCCAAAATTGTCCACCTCAGGTATGTCCCATATTCTTCAATATTGGAGTCGTTCTATAACTTTTCAATTTTTACCTAATTTAGTATCATTAACATAGAACACTTGTTTCACTTGACCAGGTAGGACAAAGGGGTCATTTTCATATCATCGACTTGTAATATCAATGCTTGTGTAATGTGTATTGATGCGCAATGTTCTATGACTACTAGTGTTAAACCATTCACATTGAAACAAAAAGACTTGATTTCCAAGCATATAATTCATCTCCCACACTCTACACAAATGCCCATAGAAGTCAATTATTTATCCCTCATGATCTCCTTCTACAACTACACCACTATTTTGACTTTTAGGATGGTTAACACGATCTTTGGCATGAAATCGAACACCATTGGAAATACAACCCGAATGAATATTAACTATGGCACCAGGACCAATAGCTAATTATCATAATTGATCAGTTACTTCTGTTGACCCTGCAGCCCGTAGTTCATTCATCTACATAAACAACATATGATATAACATATAATGTTAATTTTCAAAATAAGAACAATGTAATGATTATTTTGTGTCAGAAATAGTTTTATACTTACTCGTTTTTTGAACCACTTTGGAAATTTCTCTTGTTTGTTTTTGTGATGTCACGAACACTTTGATCCTCTAAAAGATGTTTGTGTTCCTTTTTTTCAAAAAAAAAATATAAATATTAGACACTAATAACAAATTCATACATTTATATATAATTAAAAGTTAACGTACTCTAAATATTGCTCCAGTTCGAAGCTATTATGTAGGACAAACCAATAGGCTAACTCTCTTTCTTTTAGCGATACATCTAGAGCCCTTGTAATTAGGCCAAATAGATGAACTTTCTGTGTGAAGACCGCCAACCCTGTTTCATTCACACCATTGTCGACATTTTGATACGCTCAGTTAAATATGGTTTCGATCCCACAAAGATACATGGAGCAAAAAGTAAGAGACTTTTTGGCAATGTAACCTTCGGCAATCGAACCTTCTGGATAAGCTCGATTGGCAACGTATCATTTTAGAGTACCAAGTAGTCTATGAAATAAACAATATAAAAAATTAAATATACATTAAGAATCCATCATCATACAAACTTGAAATTAGGA